>CAJDSM010019856.1:0-16760 GCA_903981925.1 Ostrea lurida
TTTTTGAATTTAATATCATCTTTACTCTTACTATTTTTTTTTAACAGACATATTATACACCTAAGTTTGTTTTGTCAAATGCTTTGGGGAGGGGGGGGGGGTCAAGAAGTACCCAAACACCGAGCCATTGACACCCCCCCCCCTTTTTTTTCCAGAAATTTCTGCATGATTTGCCACTCAAATAAGACGTACGTACAATTCCACATATACGTAATATTACTGCTTAAACTACTTTCAGGGATTCAGTGACTTATTTTGTCCTCACTTCTTCAAGTGGAATTTGCTATACCTAGCGGGGTTTAATATTAAAATATGTCATTCAGTGTGCACCATTACTGGATAATCTCCCCTGTTATCTTCCCCCGTAAGCATTCTCAATAACGTTATCCATGAATGACGGATTATCGACAGATTAGTCTAGTGCTTCAGTGAAATTGAATCTCCTCAAAAGGTAAACTACCTGCGAAAATTTTAAAACTCGAGATAAGTGTTTATTTATTGCATCGGGCCATAATCGAACACTCAGAAATTTCCATACATTTGCCATAACATTTGGACCATCAAAGACTCGCGTGAATAAAGTGAGCTCCGCCTAACGTCAGAAAGGGAAAAACACTTTGCAATGTAAAAGAGAAAAAAAAAATCTTTGCATAATGTTTTCCAAGAGTTGGGACGACCCTTTCATAGATATGAAGCATTCCCAGATCCATTAGCGGGGGGAAAGTGAAGTTGGGTCTGATGTTTTTCATCACTGAAGGGAAATTGAGTTCAAATCCCTGAAAGGCACAGCGCAACAATCCACAGGCCTTATTTCATTAATATAAATGACCCACTGATTTCACTGAATTCAAGATCGATTGAATAAATTCCTGTAAATATAGGAACATTAATTCCTAAAAAGTGATAGCAACAAATGCCTATCTCAATGTCAACTCTTGTTCCTTTGAGAGATTTAATGAAATCTGCCACAACTCGCCGAGGATCAATACTTTTTCAGTAAGCATGTACATAAGGGCTTTTGTATTACAAGCGATTTTAACAAAACATTTAAAGTATGTCTTTATGCATACTATGTACATGTACATAACTTTTCCATCTCCCCCGCTACCGGGAAAGAATAGTCCACCCTGCATGGTTCGATGTTTTGAAAAAAGTATAGAATTTAGTAACATATACCGGTATTGCAAACATAAGGGAATTTGGGGAGAGAGAAAAATAGAGAAAGAAAGGATACGTTACGAGGAAATTCTATTCATTAGGGGAAGAAAAAAATAATGTTAATGTGTATATAGAATAGAAATTTTAGAAAATTATTTCAACCAATTTGGACAAGTCAGAGATGCGTTTAATATTGCAGATAGAAAGAAAAAGAAAACCTTGTCATATACCTATGTATGTACGTTATGTTCGAAGTGAATTCCTGATATTGATACTAATCTAATTCGATTTTATTTTGTTGGACACGGGCTCAGAGAGCGCGTATGGTGAGCGAGGCGCACCACCTACAGGCGTGATGCTATCAGCCCCATTCGCAGTGGAAGCTGACGGCAAACCAGCGCCACCACCACCGCCCTTCCGGTCTAAAACGGAGGTAACTATAGCAACGATAGGCTGTGCTCTATAACAAATTTTCGTATTTTATAAAAAATGTGGTGATTTTTAAGCAAATTTCGGATTTTCTGATATTTCATGTGTTTGGGCATTAATCTTATATACACCAATGCAAAACCCAAAAATTTTATCACTCTTGATAATCTATCATACATGGGCTATTAATTTTGCAGAATAAAAATTTGTTTGAAATTTCACTTCAATTTTTACCATTTTTTGGGCAGATTTCCACCCTTCGTGGGCCCTACTCCTTCATTTCATATTATGTGATTTTCAATAATAATGATAATGATAAAAATAAATAAATAAAAAGTAAACATCATTTTATATTTTTACTTGCAAAAATGATGTTCTGAAAATGTTATTTTCGATGTTTTTAAGCATCAGTCAATGCGCATGATGATCGACGGCACCTTTACAATCTATTAATTAAATGAAGTAAATTGCGATTAGAGGATGAATACTTTCTAGATTTCACAGGAATACTACACACAGCCACAAAGTGCACTGATCACTCTTTACATTTGAAAATGAAATATAGATCCTCGTCAATTGAAGACTGAAAATAGCATTACCAAATTGCATTACCAGGCACATATTGGCCAATACTTTACTGACACAAAGCAATCATTATCATTCGATAACAATTTCTTTTCAATTACGAAAACATAAATGAAGATTTTGTGTTCTGCTCTCGACAACTGTCAATTTACGCTACACAGTGTACTTGAAATTAAATAGCAGTTGTAACTAGATACCCCTAATGTCGGGGAATGTTATAGGATTTAAATGAGTTGATACACTAGTATAAATATTTGAGCCCTTATCGCAGAGCACAGATCAAATAGAATTGAATATACCTGTACTACAGATATTAGTATTCTTGTCTTTTTGCTGATGGAGTACATTGAAATACATCCAAATCTGCTTTATATGAACGATACGCGAAATATTAATTATCTTGGCGATCAGAATTAACGAATCCAATTCGTTAAATCCTTAAATTTAGTTTGAGGATATTGAACTATATTGAGAGATTTACTTGAATTCCGGGGGTGACAGTTGGTTGCTAATATCGACTTTAATAGATTCCTATATCATTTCTAATGTACACATTTACAACCAGAACGAAATGCAAAGAAATCAATTAACTTTATATTAATATTTCAATATTTGTCTCCGTTTATTACCGTTTTCATTCGTCATACTTACCTGGTTTTGCCATCAACATTCTTTTGCATAATACACCTGTAGGGAATTGTGGCTTATGAAATTAACATGGAATATATGATGCGTATATTTTGCATGACAACAAATTGAAAATGAAGTATTCATATGGTTTCATAGTGTTTTTCCTAAACGATTAGGGTAGTAAACAAAGTTACACGTATAATAAATGATGCAGTTTATCGCTTTTATTTGTTTAGAACATGAGCATGAATAAATAAATTTGATGTTTTATAAACTTTATCATTCCTTCATGACGTCGCTAGCATCAATATTGAAACATTTACATGTGAATTCTGTACGATAATCATACGATATGATTCAATAGCTCTTAATATTATGTACATTTGCGGTGTTTTTGTCTTTTTAAATATATGTCTATACAAATTGTAATTATAGTAATTTCCTCACGAACACAATGCAGTTAAATTGAAAATTAATGATTAGGGATTCCGATAGAATGAGTATGAAACTGTAAAAGCTAAGTATAAATAGTTCTAGTATCAATTGTCAGCCCTAGCTTCTTCCATCACGGGGACGGACTCTAACTCTTATATGTACGAATTGGGTGGTGATCATGACCTTTATTAATCAAGGTCATGATCATCCAGATGCGAACTGTGTTTATTATGATGAAAATGTCGTTTTTGTAATTCGTGAAATTCCGTGTAAAGGAGCATTTCTACCTATTATTGAGTTCTTGAAAGATGTCATGTTGTATGTTGTACAACTTAAATAAAATTTGAATTGAAAGCAAACAGAAAAAAAAATTATGATAAGGTCATTTTACTGTTATCTGACTGGAATTCTAGTAAGTTTACAGTGGCGGATTCAGAATTAGGGGGTTGGACCCCCTCCCCACCTTTAAATTATTCCTGGATCCGCCTCTAGTTCATTTGATAAATACTTTTTCTTCACACTTCTATCAATATTATTTCACATAGTATAGAAATCCACCATGCATACTCACATCCACATGTATGTGCATCCCCCCCCCCCATTTTAAAATGCCAGAACCTCCCAGCTTCTATGGGGTTTCGCCCCCGGATCCCCTACCAGGGCCAGTCCTTAGCACACTGGGTGCCTAAAGCGGCCCCAGACCCATTGGAAATGCTAAAATCCCTCAGCTTCCGGGGGCAACCAGCCCTGGATTTCAGACCCCTAGTCTTAGTCTTATGCACCCCGCAAGGGAAATTCCTGGTTACAACCCTGGTATGTCATTTTCATTGTGCATAAATGTTCGATTCGAAAAGGATTTGTCATCCTAAATATGCATGCAAATATAAACAGATAAGAGTGTAAGCCTGTTGTACCTTAGTTTTTGTAGATTGTAAAATCAACTGAAGTACTTTTTCCTGATTTATCTACAAAATACAGGCCTAGACTACCCGTATCGAAGCAATTGAGATTGTCTTGATCCCCAAACAATCTGATAAGACTCATGGAATTGTGGACCAAAAGCTATACTTGTCACTCAATTCGATGGAAAATACCTTCTGAAATAGATATCAAACGGTCCTCTAATTGGTTACGATTTCATTCATTGGTCGAGACGTCACGGACTAATCAAGGGTTGAATATATATTTAAACCCGCCACAGTTGAAGTATCTCTTTACCATGCTTAGTAACAATACGCCACAAACCCGCCCTTCAAGATAGGTGGCAGTGTGAAACTGTGCTAATGAAAAGGAAACAGTTCCATTCGATTTTTTGAAATGTTTTGAAATGAGGCTTGTTATGAAAGGATTTTTTTGAAATTCAAGCAATGGCTTATTTTTGGAACCAACGACCGTATACCCAAAAGGACCACGGGCGTGTGTCTCTACCCGGGATACATGAAGTATATATATGCTATTAGTATTCAATTCAAACTTAGAAACTGTTTAAGAATAATTTTTTTGTTTAAATTTTCACTCGTTTTATTCTCTTTCTTTTACAGATAAACTACAGGACTAGCAACAAATTTTCTGAACACGATAATAGGAACGCATTTCAGGATCACGGAGTTTACTTCGGATCTGTAAGTATCCAAATCTACCCCCCCCCCCCTCCCCCCACAAAAAAAAATAAATCCTAAAAGTTACAATACAAGCATGAAAACAATAAGTACTTATCGATCTGGTGAAAATGCTTGGACAAGTTGCAGTCGTTTATAAACTAGGTCTTGTACATTGATTGATCAATTGGTATTTATTGCTGATTCGGTGATATTTCAGCTACATGTATATTTTGACAGGGAAAATATTCAACATGAACCAGTTTGCAAGTTTCGATGTCTTTGTCGAAGAATCCAATATTTCAGAATGAAATTCAAAACTTGTTGATATATTGTTTGTATTCTCCGACCCATTTTAAAGGTTAAAAAACAATCGCGCCTTTACAAAGGCAACAGAACTCGTTATATAAGAAACTAAAATCGCCAGAGTAGATTATCCGTCATTTTATTGTGAAGACATTTAAATATTTACAGACAATAACAATCGTTATGTCTTGTCCCAGTTGTGAACTTTTGTACGCTGTAGATAACTCATTCAAAAAGTGTCTATACTGTTTATTTTACACCTTTTGTAAGATGGTACAAAGATTAAGTTTTTTGTAAGTTAAGTCCTACTAAAATGAACTCATAGCTTAACATTTCAGATAAACTAAATGTGTAGCTTCATGATTAGAAATATCACATTTTTAAAAAAGCTGTCTATATAAGTATACACTCACAAGACATACAACTTCCGGTTTTTGGTAATTTTGTGAATTTATGATGTGTACAATTTTCAAGGGAAAGGATGACAGAGCACTCGGACGCAAAATTACTCTGCCCGAGCTTCGTCTTCATCACACAGAAAAGACTTTCCTCAAACACCACTCTAGAAATCCAGTGGACGCTGATTTAAACACTAACTACAGGGTTTCATACATCGGCCAACCCACCGAAAATCCACCCGTCCACCGGCGATTTACCCGGAAGTATAAGGAGCCGGATACCGGATGTATAAAACTACAAACCACCACCACTGATTGGTACAAACCCCCGGATGTACCACACAGAACGTCAACACGTGTGCTGGCTGTGTCACAGGAACCATTTCCTAAACATAATCCGTGGAAATACTCCAACCATGGAATGAGAGACATTTATCCTCCTTATGAAAGGAACACCAAACCAATAGTGAATAACCAGTTTAACAAATATGGAGCCGCTTTTGCGGCTGTGAGTGACTGAGGGTCTTGGTATTGATGATTTTTCCCCCAAACCCCTTCATGTCTGTGATCACTTCTCTATGCTCATACTGTGATAAAATGTGTTTTCCAACTTCTTTGAACAATATGGTGCACACATACAAAGACATCTGCGATAAAAGCACATAAAATTTGCTTTCTGAAAATGCAGGCATCAATATTTCATGGGTGCTTGCAAAGGCAATGAAACTGTTGATTTTTTTTATGTTCTTGCTACTCTTCTAAAGTAGTTGAGCATCAACTTCAATTTGTTTTCAAACGTTGTTTTGTTATTCAATGAAATGAAAAAAAAAATAATACACATAAAAGACAATTAAGCATCCTTATGCGAAATATGTCTATAAGTCTTCAAAAGTGCGGATTGCTTATGTACTATATAGTACATGAATATATCATACATCTAGTTATTTCTTAGTGCACGTCCCTTTTCTCTTGCATTTTGATTACTTTTTAGGGTCAACTTTACTTGTTTTCGAATGCTGGCCCATTTACATATACATGTATGTACGTTTTTGTTGAATATAAAATTACTTCTCGATAATCTGAATCTTTTCTTTTCTTTCTTTCTGATGAAGAATTTACACGAATGAAAAGCCGCTCAGCGTAATTTTAACTCGGTAGGTGACGGTCGTATGGTACATGTATGTCGATGGTCCATGAAAGGCTTGTCTCGGGCACTAATCCAGAAATCAATACACCCCCATTTACACCTTTCGTTGAGGTACATTTGAGTACGGAAATTAACGTTCTAAATGATGAGATTGCATACTGGCCAGTTTTTAAATGGACTAAGACGCACTGTTTTAGAAAACCCGCGGTCCTGTATGTATGTCTGTTGGCATGCGACAAACCGTGGTAATGAGTGCAAGGATCGTCTGATAAAAAGTTCATTTCATGTCAAGTCTCCAGTTTCCAACCCTTTGCAATTTCTGCATGGCTCTATTTATTGGCTCAATTGTATTACGGTGTATTTACTAATTAATATATAAATGTCTGAAAATCCAGGAAATGAAAGATCATGCCAGATCGAACTGTCCCATGTTTTCTTCATGGACGGACAAAAGTTTACTGAAAAATTGCAATTAATAATTGAAAGAGTTACAGCTGCTTCCTGGTAGTTTACGTCACTATATCGTCTGACATGCCTCTGTTGATGTTTAATGAAATTATCTTTCCTATTGGATACTACTTTAATTCCAATACGGTGCAAAAACATTTTGGTATATGGTATAGCATATATACTGACTATATAAAGATGAATATTGGTCAAGAATCACCTTATTTTACTATACCGGTAGAAGGCCGATGTGATCTCTAAAGGATTACATAAATCTAATTAGCGAAGATGCACACATTCGGGAAAAAGTATCTCCAAGAGAGAGAGAGAGAGGAGAGAGAGGGGGGGGGTGTAGTGGTATGATAACTTCAGGTGCCCCCCCCCCCCCTTGATTATTCGGTACCATACAATCTGATGCATTTTCTCTCTTACAATTTAATAAAAGACAGCTTTTAGACAGAGCTATCTTAGATCATCTTATTCGTAGATGAAAAATGAGATGCACTTGAGCACACAAAATTGTGACGTATTATATAGGTCGCTCCACTCTCGCGAGAGTTATCAAAATTATTGGTTTAAAGTAGAAAAATTATTGATTTCACCATAGATATCAGACACACCAGAACAAAAGATTACATAATGTATATCAAAATCAGAAAATAAACTTTTTATTATCATAACTTTTTATTATACAAAAAAAAACAAAACAAAAAACACAAAAAAACAAAAAAAAAAACCAAAAAAAACCCCCCAGCATTTTATATTGTATACACATACATATCTCCTAAGAAGACAATTTTTTTTTTTAGGTTTTTATGGAGTTCTTGTTTAGTAGCTGTCAGCACTGATTGTGGTTTTAATAATATCTTAAATAACTCGACTTAGAAAGCGCGACTTAGGGATATTTTTTTAATTATATAGGGCGCTTATAAATGTGCATTAATTAATAATAATAATAACAAGGAGGCCCATGGGCACTACGCTCACGTGAGTGATCGTATATTATGCCCTTCATCAGCAATGATTATTAAAAGAATTATTATCAATCTTTATCCCATATTAAGGCCCCAACTTAGCCCAAAACGATCACGACATAATATAACTGAAAGTGAATTCATGCCTCAACATCAATATGACCTTGTTGTGATTAAAGCAAACGTCACAAGGTCATACGTCATGGTATGACATGAAAGATCTTGCCATAAGAAAGCTCTGTCACGAAAAGATGAAGATAACGAACAGTGATCAACACCGGTCCATGACACCCCCCCCCCTCCCCACCCCCCCCCCCCCCCCCCCCCCCCCCCCCCCTTTTCCAGAAATTTCTGCATGAGATTTGGCACCAAATGCAAGACGCTCACCGTTACACCACTCTCCAGAATATACGTCCATACTTACCTGCTCTAAACTACTTTCAGCGGTTCAGTCCTCGACTTACTTCTTGTCCTCCACTTCATTCAGTGCGAATTTTGCTATACCTAGCGGGGTTTAATATTGAAAAAATGTCATTCAGTGCGTGCACCATTACCGCGATACACCTTCCTCGTTATCTTCCCCCGTAGAGCATTCTCAATAACGTTATCCATGAATGACGATTATCGACAGATTAAGTCTAGTGCTTCAGTGAAATTGAATCTCCTCAAAAGGTAGAACTACCTGCGAAATTTTCAAGACTCGAAGATTAAGTGTTTATTATATTGCATCGGGCCATAATCGAACTCTCAGAATTTCCATACATTGCATACAATTTGGACCATCAAAGACTCGCGTGAATAAAGTGAGCTCCGTAACGTCAGAAAGGAAAAAAACACTTTGCCAATGTAAAAGAGGAAAAAAAAATCTTTGCATAATGTTTTCCAGAGTTGGACGACCCTTTCATAAATATGAAACTTCCCAGATCCTTATGCGGGGGAAAGTGAAGTTGGGTCTGATGTTTTCATCACTGAAGGGAAATTGAGTTCAAATCCTGAAAGGCACAGGCGCAACAATCACAGGCCTTATTTCATTAATATTAAATGACCACTGATTTCACTGAATTCAAGATCGATTGAATAAATTCCTGTAAATAGGAACATTAATTCCTAAAAAGTGATACAACAAAAATCTATCTCATGTCAACTCTTGTTCTTTTGAGAGATTTAATGAAATCCGCCACAACTCGCCGAGGATCAATACTTTTCCAGTAGCATGTACATAAGGCTTTGTATTACAAGCGATTTTTAACAAAACATTTAAAGTATGTCTTTATGCAACTATACATGTACATAACTTTCCATCTCCCCGCTACCGGGAAAGAATAGTTCACCCTGCATGGTTCCATGGTTTTGAAAAAAGTATAGAATTTAGTAACACAGTATTGCAAACATAAGGAATTGGGGAGAGAAAAAAAATAGAGAAAGAAAGGATACGTGACGAAGAAATTTAATTCATTAGGGAAGGAAAAAATAAGAGAACTGTTTAATGTGTATATAGAATAGAAATTTTAGAATAGAATTATTTCAACCAATTTGGCACAAGTCAAGAGATGCGTTTAATATTGCAGATAGAATGAATAAAGAAAACCTTGTCATATACCTATGTATGTCGTTAGTATTTCTGAAGTGAATTTCCTGATATTGATATTATCATAATTTTCGATTTTTGTTTAGTTGGACACCGGGTCTCAGAGAGCGCGTATGGTGAGCGGAGGCACCAACCCAGCACAGGCGTGATGCTATCAGCCCCATTCGCAGTGGAAGCTGACGGCAACCAGCGGCACCACCACCGCCCTTCCGGTCTAAAACGGAGGTAACTATCATACAATCGAAAAAACGGACAATGATGTTCTAATCATAATTCTCGCTCAGTGTTTTCTCGTCTCTCTCTTTTTTCTATTTTCCCCCCCCTGCATTATATTCCTATAGAATTGTTGGAGGGCATATTTTTAACTCACGCGCGGCATGAATCACTTGTGTGATATTACGTACTATGGGTGCAGTTATCCAGACAAATGATGACGTTCGAGATTTGAAAATTCATTTCATATTATGTGATTTTCAAATAAATATATAATGATAATAATAAAAATAAATAAATAAAAAGTAAACATATTTTATATTTTTAGTTGCTGATATTTGATGTTCTGACAAATGTTATTTCGATGTGCTTCATATCAGTCATCATGCAATATGATGATCCACGGCACCTTTCAATCTATTTTAATGATTTAATGTTTTTCTGAGAGTAAATTGCGATTTAGGATGAATACTTTCTAGATTTCACACGGAATACTACACACACAGCCACAAAGTGCACTGATCACTCTTTACATTTGAAAATGAAATATAGATCCTCGTCAATTTGGAAGACTGAAAATAGCATTACCAATTGGCATTACCAGGCACATATTGGCCAATACTTTACTGACACAAGCAATCATTATCATTCGATAACAATTTCTTTTCAATTACGAAAACAGAAATGAAGATTTTGTGTTCTGCTCTCGACAACTGTCAATTACGCTACACAGGTACTTGAAATTAAATAGCAGTTGTAACTAGATACCCCTAATGTCGGGGGAATGTTATAGGATTTAAATGAGTTTGATACACTAGTATAAATATTTGAGCCCTTATCGACGAGCACAGATCAAATAGAATTGAATATACCTGTTACTACAGATATTAGTATTTCTTGTCTTTTGTCTGATGGAGTACATTGAAATACATCCAAATCTGCTTTATATGAACGATAGCGAAATATTAATTATCTTGGCGATCAGAATTAGCGATCCAATTCGTTAAATCCTAAATTAGTTGAGGATATTGAACTATGATTGAGAGTACTTGAATTCCGGGGGTGACAGTTGGTTGCTAATATCGATTTAATAGGATTCCTATTATCATTTCTATGTACACATTTACAACCAGAACGAAATGCCAAAGAAATCAATTAAACTTTATATTAATATTTCAATATTTGTCTGTTTAATTACCGTTTTCATTCGTCATACTTACCTGGTTTGCCATCAACATTCTTTGCATAATTACACCTGTAGGGAATTGTGGCTTATGAAATTAACATGGAATATATTATGCGTATATTTTGCATGACAACAAATTGAAAATGAAGTATTCATATGGGTTCATAGTGTTTTTCCTAAACGATTAGGGTAGTAACAAAGTTACACGTATAATAAAATGATGCAGTTTATACGCTTTTATTTGTTTAGAACATGAGCATGAATAAATAAATTTGATGTTTTATAAACTTTATCATCCTTCATGACGTCGCTTAGCATCAATATTGAAACATTTACATGTGAATTCTGTACGAAATCATACGATATGATCAATAGCTCTTAATATTATGTTACATTTGCGGTGTTTTTGTCTTTTAATATATGGATATACAAATTGTAATTATAGTAATTTCCTCACGAACACAATGCAGTTAAATTGAAAATTAATGATTAGGGATTCCGATAGAATGAGTATTAAACTGTAAAAGCTAAGTATAAATATTCTAGTATTCAATTGTCAGCCCTAGCTTCTTCCATCACGGGGACGGACTCAACTCTTATATGTACGAATTGGGTGGTGATCATGACCTTTATTAATCAAGGTCATGATCATCCAGATGCGAAACTGTGTTTATTATGATGAAAATGTCGTTTTTTGTAATTCGTGAAATTCGTGTAAAGGAGCATTTTCTACCTATTATTGAGTTCTTGAAAGATGTTCAGTTGTATGTTGTACAACTTAAATAAAATTTGAATTGAAAGCAAACAGAAAAAAAAATTATATAAGGTCATTTTACTGTTATCTGACTGGAAATTCTAGTAAGTTTACAGTGGCGGATTCAGAAATTAGGGGGTTGGGACCCCCTCCCCACCTTTAATATATCCTGGATCCGCCTCTAGTTCATTTGATAAATACTTTTTCTTCACACTTCTATCAATATTATTCACATAGTATAGAAATCCACCATGCATACTCACATCCACATGCATGTGCATCCCCCCCCCCATTTTAAAATGCCAGAACCTCCCAGCTTCTATGGGGTTTCGCCCCCGGATCCCTACCAGGGCCAGTCCTTAGCACACTGGGTGCCTAAAGCGGCCCCAGACCCATTGGAAATGCTAAATCACCTCAGCTTCGGGGGCAACCAGCCCTGGATTTCAGACCCCTAGTCTTAGTCTTATGCACCCCGCAAGGGAAATTCCTGGTTACAACCCTGGTAGTGTCATTTTCATTGTGCATAAATGTTCGATTCCGAAAAGGATTTGTCATCCTAAATATGCATGCAAAATAAACAGATAAGAGTTGTAAGCCTGTTGTACCTTAGTTTTGTAGATTGTAAAATCAACTGAAGTACTTTTTCCTTGATTATCTACAAAATACAGGCCCAGACTACCGTATCGAAGCAATTGAGATTGTCTTGATCCCCAAACAATCTGATAAGACATAGGAATTGGACCAAAAGCATAACTTTCACTCAATTCGATGGAAAATACCTTTCTGAAATAGATATCCAAACGGTCCCTTAATTGGTTACGATTTCATTCATGGTCGAGACGTCACGGACTAATCAAGGGTTGAATATATATTAAACCCGCCACAGTTGAAGTATCTCTTTACCATGCTTAGTAACAATACGCCACAAACCCGCCCTTCAAGATAGGTGGCAGTCGTGAAACTGTGCTAATGAAAAGGAAACAGTTCCATTCGATTTTTTGAAATGTTTTTGAAATGGCTTGTTATGAAAGGATTTTTTTGAAATTCAAGCAAGCAATGGTTATTTTTGGAACCAACGACCGTAATACCCAAAGGACCACGGGCGTGTTGTCTCTACCCGGGATACATGAAGTATATATATGCTATTAGTATTCAATTCAAACTTAGAACTGTTTAAGAATATTTTTTTTTTTAATTTCACTCGTTTATTCTCTTTCTTTTTACAGATAACTACAGACTAGCAACAAATTTCTTGAACACGTAATAGGAACGCATTTCAGGATCACGGAGTTTACTTCGGATCTGTAAGTATCCAAATCTACCCCCCCCCCCTCCCCCCACAAAAAAAAAAAAATCCTAAAAATTACAATACAAGCATGAAAACAATAAGTACTTATCGAATCTGGGAGAAATGCCTTGGACAAGTTGCAGTCGTTTATAAACTAGGGTTTGTACATTGATTGATCAATTGGTATTTATGCTGATTCGGTGATATTTCAGCTAATGTATATTTTGACAGGGAAATATTCAACATGAACCAGTTTGCAAGTTTCGATGTCGTCTTGTCAAGAATCCAATATTTTCAGAATTGAAATTCAAAACTTGTTGATATATTGTTTTATCTCGACCCATTTTAAAGGTTAAAAAACAATCGCGCCTTTACAAAGGCAACAGAACTCGTTATATAAGAAACTAAAATCGCCCAGAGTAGATTATCCGTCATTTTATTGTGAAGACATTTAAATATTTACAGACAATAACAATCGTTATGTCTGTCCCCAGTTGTGAATTTGTACGCTGTAGATAACTCATTCAAAAAGTGTTATACTGTTATTTTACACCTTTTGTAAATGGTACAAAGATTAAGTTTTTTGTAAGTTAAGTCCTACTAAAATTGAACTCATAGCTTAACATTTCAGATAAACTAAATGTGCTTGTAGCTTCAATGATTAGTTAGTCACATTTTAAAAGCTGTTCTATATAAGTATACACTCACAAGACATACAACTTTCGTTTTTGGTAATTTTGTGAATTTAGATGTGTACAATTTTCAAGGGAAAGGATGACAGAGCACTCGGACGCAAAATTACTCTGCCCGAGCTTCGTCTTCATCACACAGAAAAGACTTTCCTCAAACACCACTCTAGAAATCCAGTGGACGCTGATTTTAAACACTAACTACAGGTTTCATACATCGGCCAACCCACCGAAAATCCACCCGTCCACCGGCGATTTACCGGAGTATAAGGAGCCGGATACCGATGTATAAAACTACAAACCACCACCACTGATTGGTACAAACCCCGGATGTACCACACAGAACGTCAACACGTTGCTGGCTGTGTCACAGGAACCATTTCCTAAACATAATCCGTGGAAATACTCCAACCATGGAATGAGAGACACTTATCCTCCTTATGAAGGAACAACCAAACCAATAGTGAATAACCAGTTTAAACAAATATGGACCGCTTTTGCGGCTGTGAGTGACTGAGGGTCTGGGTATTGATGATTTTTCCCCCAAACCCCTTCATGTCTGTTGACTCACTTCTCTATGCTCATACTGTGATTAAATGTGTTTTCCAAATCTTCTTGAACAATATGGTGCACACATACAAAGACATCTGCGATAAAAGCACATAAAATTTGCTTTCTGAAAATGCAGCATCAATATTTCATGGTGCTTGCAAAGGCAATGAAACTGTTGTATTATTCTTATGTTCTTGCTACTCTTCTAAAGTAGTTGAGCATCAACTTCAATTTTTTCAAACGTTGTGTTTGTTATTCAAATGAAATGAAAAAAAAAATAATACACATAAAAGACAATTAAGCATCCTTATGCGAAATATGTCTATAAGTCTTCAAAAAGTGCGGATTGCTTATGTACTATATAGTACATGAAATATATCATTACATCTAGTTATTTCTTAGTGCACGTCCTTTTCTCTTGCATTTGATTACTTTTTAGGTCAAACTTTACTTGTTTTCGAATGCTGGCCCATTTACATATACATGTATGTACGTTTTTGTTGAATATAAATACTTCTCGATTAATCTGAATCTTTTCCTTTTCTTTCTTTCTGATGAAGAATTTACACGAAGAAAAGCGCTCAGCCGTAATTTTAACTCGGTAGGTGACGCGTCGATGGTACATGTATGTCGAGGTCCATGAAAGGCTTGTCTCGGGCACTAATCCAGAAATCAATACACCCCCATTTACACCTTTCGTGAGGTACATTTGAGTAACGGAAATTAACGTTTAAATGATGAGATTGCATACTGGCCAGTTTTTTTAAATGACTAAAGACGCACTGTTTTAGAAAACCCGCGGTCCTGTATGTATGTCTGTTGGCATGGACAAACCGTGGTAATGGTGCAAGGATCGTTTGATAAAAAGTTCATTTCATGTCAAGTCTCCAGTTTCCAAACCCTTTGCAATTTCTCATGGCTCTATTTATTGCTCAATTGTATTACGTGTATTTACTAATTAATATATAAATGTCTGAAAATCCAGAAATGAAAGATCATGCCAGATCGACTGCTCCATGTTTCTTCATGACGGACAAAAAGTTTTTGAAAAATTGCAATTAATAATTGAAAGAGTTACAGCTTGCTTCCTGGTAGTTATTACGTCACTATATGTGCATGCTCTGAGTTCTTGGTTATAATTCAATGCTGACTGCCTCTGTTGAGTTTTAATGAAATTATCTTTCCTATTGGATACTACTTTAATTTAATACGGGCAAAAACATTTTGGTATATTGTATAGCATATATACTGACTATATAAAGATGAATATTGGTCAAGATCACCTTATTTACTTACCGTAGAAGCCATTATCCTAAGATAATACTATTGATGCAAATTCCAAAGGATCTCCGAAAATGAAAGAGGGGGTGTAGTGTATCGATACTTCAGGTGCCCCCCCCCCCCCCCCTGATTATTCGGTACCATACAATCTGATGCATTTTCTCCTTTACAATTTAAAAAAGACAGCTTTAGACAGAGCTATCTTAGATATCTTATTCGTAGATGAAAAAATGAGATGCACTTGAGCACACAAAATGTGACGTATTATATAGGTCGCTCCACCTCTCGCGAGAGGTTTATCCAAAATATATTGGTTTAAAAGTAGAAAAATATTGATTTCACCATAGGATATTCGACACACCAGAAACAAATGATACAAATGTATATCAAAATCAGAAAAATAAACTTATTATCATAACTTTTTATTATACAAAAAAAACAAACAAAAACAACAAAAAAACAAAAAAAAAACCAAAAAAAACCCCCCAGCATTTTAATTTATACACATACAATATCTCCTAAAGAAGACAATTTTTTTTTAGGTTTTATGGAGTTGTCTTGTTAGTTAGCTTCAGGCACTATTGTGTGTTACATAATATTCTTAAATAACTCGGCTTTATGAAAAGCGCGCTTAGGGATATTTTTTAATTATATAGGGCGCTTATAAATGTGCATAATAATAATAATAATACAAGAGGGCCCATGGGCACTATCGCTCACGTGAGTGATCGTATATTATGCCCTTCATATCAGCAATCGATTATTTAAAAAATTAATCAATCTTTATCCCATTTAGGTAGCCCAACTTAGCCCCAAAACGATCTCACCGACATAATATAACTGAAAGTGAATTTCATGCCTCAACATCCAATAATGACCTGTGTGATTAAGCAAACGTCACCAAGGTCATACGTCATGATGACATTGAAAACTGCCAAGAAAGCTCTGTCACGAAAAGATGAAGGATAACGAACAGTGGAATCAGATCTTTGCAGTCCCAAACAGAATACCAAACAAGAGTGAGCAAGACCCTTGGATACACCAAATTGTGGTAAGTGCCTAGGAGAAGTAGGCATCCACTGACCTGTCCACACCCGCCATG
>CAJDSM010019857.1:0-12411 GCA_903981925.1 Ostrea lurida
GTAAGAGTAAAGATGATATTAAATTCAAAAATGTTTAAAATAATATATTTCCTTTGCCACCGTTTAGATTTTGTAATTTGACGTCATTTAAATTTCATTTTTAAAATGCTATGAATTAAATTTTACAGAAAAATTCTATTCAAACAAGAATTTAATTTTAATTGGAAATTTAAAAGGCATACCAGGTTCATTATTAAAAGATTTCAACACGGTATTCATTTATATCAAACAGCTCTATCGACGATTAAATCCTCAGGTTATCCCTGCTGTGACAATTATTCAACGCCGTGGATAATATTCTATAATTACTGACATGATTAAAACATGAAATGGCTTATCAGGAACAGGTCACTGGTGGAGTTTTGCACACTGTATACTTTTTTGTTGGTACACAAGTTCAGATTCAGTGTATTCCCTAAGAGAGTTAATTTAACATACTAATATGTGAGGAAAACATAAACTTTTCACTTTAAAGCTCTTGCAGTTTAAGGACTTCTGAGATAAACTTCGACGACTAAAAATTAAGTAGAGTGTATATAAATCTGTTGTATACATACTTAGTCGTGACACACACCCATGCATGGAATTAATTGAATGGCAACGGTTATTATTATGTTGACTGCCTTATATTTGTATTTCAGAAAGCTTAGTATTAACAAAAAATAAATGATATCTTACGAGTATACCTGATGATTGGCTTGAACAGTATATATAAAAGTTTGGTTTTAAGTATGAGTATATATAAAAGTTTGGTTTTAAGTATTTCAATATAAAAATTACAAAATTCTTACCATATAAAACATTTTCAACATTCAAAACAAAACCGCTAAGTACACATTGCCATGATTACATAATACACTTTGTGTTTACTTACCCAGATTCCGTCAGACGCAGGAGATGGAGCAAATTGGCGTCCTCTTGCCATTTTATGTTATTTTTTTCCAGGAATTTTCTTATTTAAAATATATCTTTCCAATAAATATTGACACAAATGCGATTACATTTTCCAGTGTGATATGAAACTACACGTCGGCGAACTAAAGTGAAAAGCACTTTAGAAATGTTTAAAAAGTTTAACAATTTAAAACCCACTAGTCTCTTATCTTTGCTATATGCAGATATAGACAATCACGCTACGTCACAATGGTGAATTATAGTTCTACGCGCTCGCAAGTAGTCCCATGGCAACTCAAATCCGGAAGACACAAGAGTAAAATAATTTGTGGCTTTACTAAATATTTACTATTTATCATTTTGTTGTAAAATATATTTAGTTTTTTGACGGAAAGTGTTTTAACGAACTTTTTCGTACACTTGTAGATCTATATACACTACTAAAAGGCTGTTGTCAACGACGCTATCACGTGAAATTTCAGAGTTATGCCGCTTGTACCTCTGCTGGCGAAGATCGCAAGACGCAACACCCGCTTATTTTGATTATTGAACAAATTTATTTCAAATCTTATTTAAAACAATATATGCATAACAATTGTCACAAAACCATCAATTTAGACACCAGAAAAGATCTATAGTTAATCTTTAAAAATACACACAGCGTTTTTGCAATTTATAAAGTAATTTTTAAGAGTACAGAAATTGTTTATCAACCCGCACATTGCTATATTCTCTATTCATTCATTTTTGTTTCTGGTCTCACTTAACTGACTTAACCAGTGATTGTTTGAATTGATCGGAAAATTATACCTATGTTTTATGAAATTGGATGGTAAAATAAAAACGAGTTCAGTACAAGTGTGTATATAATCAGGCGAAACATTAATTTTTACAATAACTTTTAGATTAAAAAAAAAAATAAAAAATCTTCCTCCCGTATCTAAGTTTTCTGAAAATTGAGGATGTCATCCCATTGGTGTTTATCTATTTATAAATAGGCCTAGTTCTTGATAATTCGATTTCTTATAAATTAATCCGACATTTCTCATAGTTATTGGAATCTTTGACAATCTCGTGCAATACGTGCACATGCATGCATGCACTGATGGATATAAGATAATTATATTGAATCTAAAAGTTATGTAGAGAAAGGCTAATACATGAAAATTGAAGTAATGTGATATAAATAATAATAATGCATGTACAATTTACCCCCCCCCCCCAAAAAATGAAATAATTTTGGTAAGAAGGTTTGAATATTTTAAAAACATATCAAATCTTCAGAAGTGTTTTTAAAACACGTTAAACAATGAGTCCGCAATATCCGATAGACATTTTGATTAATTTAATATGTTGAACTCATATGGAGAAATTTTTACCAAGGGGCTACTTTGCATACCACCATCTTGAGTGCGAATTATCGGTCAGCGCAGAAACTAATAGAGAAAACTATTATAAACTGACCTCTGCACGAACTGACGAAGTTACTTCAAGTTAGTACATCTCATTCTCCTGTTCGTATATTTTCAATGAAACAACGTTCAATGCAACTGGTGGAATATTCAGAGTTCCATTTATAGTTAAGATTTTGAAGCTGATTCAATCAATGATAAACATTTCAATCAACCTACTCCACATTTTCACTTTATAAAGCAACGGATATGAAACAATGATCACTAATTCCAGCATCGGAAACGGAAAATTTAGAAGCGTTTCCCCGGAATCTGTTGACAACTTGTACGTTGAATTATTTTTCTCAGTCTTAGCAAGATCTATTGTTATCATATTTCAAAATATGAATTTTAGGTGGAAACCATATTGTTATTTTAATGTCAAGTGTGCTTGACCTTTAACCTTTTGACCCCAAATTCAATAGTAATGCTTTAGACTAGACTCTGGAAACCATATTGATACTTTGATGTCCAGTGCACTTGACCTTTGACCATTTGACCTTAAAGTCAATAAGGAACATCTTCATACCGGTCACGGTGGCTCAGTGGTAGAGCTCTCGCCTTGTGATCGGGAGGTCGTGCGTTCGAGCCCCTAAGACGTTAATTAAATTAGGTATAGTGATTGTTCCTTCGCCAAGAACTCGGCATTTAGAAGTGAGAATCACGAGTCTTTCGGATATGACCTTAAAAACGGAGATCCCGTGTCGCAGCAAAGGATCCTCACTGCTAAAGACCATATTAAAGTGCTAAGCATAGGTCTAAATTTGCAGCCCTTCACCGGCTATGGTGACCTCTCAATATGAGTGAAATATTCTCAACGGGGCAAAAACAACAAATAATCAATCACTTATTAGAAAGATTAATGCTCTCGATACTGGCAATCATAATGCTACTTTGATGTATCATATGGCGGAAAGGGTAACACTTTAGTATCAAACACTATGCAAGTGGTACATGAGGTACAATAATTAGTTAAACATAATAGGTATCCACGACAGAGGAGTGAATGTAGTATGCAAGTAAAATCAATAATATATATAAATCTAATACATACATAATTATAAAAACACCATTGCACCTACAGACGGACGGACAGCTAGACAACCCGATTTCAGTATAACCCCCCCCCCCCCCCACACACACAACACTTTGTTTTCCGGGGGTATATTAGGACAAAAGGCTCCCTGTTCATTCCAAATATCCATTTAGTTTCAAATTAATATGAATAGTTGTTTTCATATGTTTACATATAAACAACACTATGTACCAAGTCCCCCCCCCCCCCCCCCCACAACACCACACCGAGGGATCACCAAATTTACTATTTTGGTAGCGACTCTCCTGCATGCTCAATATCATAAGCATTTAGTTTTTCTTAGATACGTACGTGCAGTTGTAGAGAAAAATATTTTTGAAAATTTGTCACTCTTGCCCCACCCTAATACCAAAACCCCTACCCTATAGATCACAAACTTTTCAATTAAATATAATAGAAAAACTCTGCTCATTCTAAATATCCATTTAGTTTTAATTTAATTTCATAGCATTAAGATGTTTTTCATATATTTAACTATAAAACAATGTAACCAAGTTGGCCCTGCCCAGGGGTCAGAACCCCTACCCCGGGGATCACCAAATTTTCTATTTTGGTAGAAGTCTACCTGTTTCTACATCACTGTGCATTTAGTTTCTCTTCATACATGTGCTGTTGTACACGAAGATTTTTTTTAAAATTGTCACTTTTTGCCCATCCCTAAGGCCCTTGGCGTGCAAGAGTCCTGAAATTTACAATTCATGAGCCCCTTCTCTCCAAAGATGGTTCATACCAAATTTGAATTTAAGAACTGGAATCATAATGATAAAGAGAAAAAAAAAAGTTCAATTGTTAAACATTTCATCAATGACCATTTTGGCCCACCCTATTGCCCGCCCTGGGGTTCAGAACAATTTTCCAATTTTGGAGAGGCCTACATCACTATGCATTAGTTTCTGAAATTTTTGAAATTGGTCCACTTATTTGCCCGCCCCAGGGGTGGCAAGAGTTTCTGAAATTTACAATGTATGTGCCCCTTGTCCCAAAGATGCTTCATACAAATTTGAAAAGAATTGGATTGGTAGTTATCAAAAAGAAGTTAAAAATGTTCAATTGTTACGCACGACGACTGACGAAGACCAATTGCAATAGGTCACCTGATACAAATGGAAGTGTTTTGTTACTTTCGCCAATTTATTTTTACAAAGAATACGCATTATGAAAGTCCTAGCACTAAGCTTCAAATAGTTATGGACTAGATTAAGTGTTTGTAGACAAACAGACAGAAGGACATACCCAAAACAATATGCCCCCAATTTCTCTGAGTACGGGGGATACATTGTAAATGAATGCGTTGTCAATAATCGAGCAATATTTCTTGATACAGCAAATGAATTGTGTCAGACAGATGAATGGATTCACTCGTTTCTCTTGCTACACTATTACGTAGCGAAGAAGTGAGTGGACTAATAAGATTGAAAGTAACCCATAGTTTTAGTTCTGTTGATACATGTGCTTTCAATTCAATGAAAGACGAAGATAGTGATCAATCCTCGATACAAAAACAAAAATTTCGCAAACATGGACCCCTGGACACCCAGAGGTGGGATCAAGTACCTAGGAGGAGTAACATCCCCTGTCGATGCGTCACACCCGAACCGGTTAGAGAAATATATCTAGATCAAGTGCCTAGGAGGAGTGAACATTCCCTGTCGATCGGTCACACCCGCTGTGAGCCCATTGTCTTGAACAGATAAACGGAGTAATCCGTACTCAGAATTCTGTGTATACATAAAGAACAGTGTATTCACGTCAGACAGCATGTTTGATCCAATGGCAAGTCATCATATTTTGCAGTGGTGGGGTGGTGGGTGGGTTAACCTGGAATTTCTGCATATGGAGGCACAGACATAGATTAGGAGCCATCTTTAAGTCCCAGCTCAGGGCAAATCTCAAATGGATTCAACCAGGCAAGGCATCAAGCTGTAACAAAGGAAAGTTGAGATGTTAGAAAAAGAGAAAGTATTTTGAGAGGAAAGAGGAGGGGGATGGGTGAAGCACGAGAGAGAACGAGAGGAGAGGAGAGAGAGAGAGAGAGAGAGAGAGAGAAGAGAGAGAGAGAGAAGAGAGAGAGAGAGAGAGGAGAGAGAGAGAGAGAGAGAGAGAGAGAGGAGAGAGAGAGAGAGAGAGAGAGAGATGAGAAAATAAGTTAGGAAGAAAGTGCGATGGGATAAAGACATTGAAAGGAAGGAGGGAGAGGAATTTAGAAAAAAGGAGGAAATGGAGGGTGGAAAAGGGAATAAGAGGAAGCTGAGAAGGTTTGGGAGAACAGTGAGAAGAAAGGAAATAGAGTTGGAAAGTGAAAATGAGTTGCAGGTTGGGGGGGGGGGGGAGAAAGAGAATTGGGAGAAAGGAAAATAGTAATGGGCATAATGATTAAAGTAGGAAACGATGGGGGGAAGTGAGAAAGAGAGGGAGGAGGGAGAGAAAGGGAAGTGAGTGCGCATATGAGAAGGAAACTGAGTGTAGGGAGCTGAAGGAAGAAAACAGGATTGAAAAGGGAGAGGAATGAGGGGTAGGAAGTGTAGATGAGATTGGATTGATTATTGTTTGTTTTACGTCCCGTCGAGCATTTTTCAATCGTATTGAGACGTCACCAGTGAAGTACCACAAATTTAGACCTATGCTAGCGCTCAGGGCTGTTGCAGTGAGTTCTTTAGCGTGCAGAGCATGGCGTGAGGCAGGACTCCGTTTTAAGGTCATATCCGAAAGACCAGTGATTCTCGCTTCTAAATGCCGAACTTCAATCACTACCTATTTTCAATGTCTTAGGTTTGACGCGGTCATGACATAAGCGGGGCTCGAACTCAACGACCTCCGGTTGCGAGGCGAACGCTCCAACAAAGTGAAGTGAGGAAAGGAGAGAGAAAGGGGGGGGGGGGGAGAGATGAAAAAAAAGCAACAAGGGAGTGAGGGAGAAGGAAATGAAAGTTAGGGCGTGGAAAGTTTGGAAGAGTAATGGGAAGTGAGGTTATGGAAGGGAGGGGCGGTGGAGAAGGAATGGGAAGAGGCGAGGAGAAAATGAGGGAGGGGGAAGCAGGGACTCAGTGGTGGCGGAAACGGAGAAATGGGAAGTAAAGAGAAACGGAAACGAGTAGGAGGAAAAGGACGAGCAATGGGAAGTAAGGCGGATCAGCTCTCGATCCGCTCCTTTTTTTATATTGTCGCTATATTTAATTACATTTTGTAGATTGGAAGATAGGGGAGTAGGGAAACGAGAGGGAGGAAATTCTGGGAGAAGAAAGGAAAGTGAGGGAGGGGGGGTCTAATAAGTTTGATTAGGAATATGACGTTTCAGTGTAGCCTGAAGATAATTGGGGATATACTGCTATGGGGACCACTCCTGAAGTAGTATTTTAATGTGATAATAATTTGCATACCATTTAGAGTAAAATTTTATTAACTCAAAACAAAACTCAACAAATTAACACATTGCAATTACAAGTACTTCAACAAATTTACATTATGATACATTCAGCAGATTGTAAATGTTATTTCACAAAGTAGATTCCTTCCAACTCTAACCGACTACAATGATACCTGAAATTCAAAAGAAGACAATATCACCAATTTACTTTGCACTGCAATTTACATGGATGTTAGAGGAGAAAGAGAGATGAGATATACGATGATCAGAAATCATTTCTCTTGCTACCAACATACACTACTATCACATTCTACCGTCGCCTATTTTTTGACATCCCGCGGACATTTACACCTCTCGTGGACGGGGACATCCTTCAGGGCTTTCTCGATGTGGTTCCCACAACCTGCAACGAGCAAAATATTACCAGAATATATCATTATGTAATTCGTAAAAATTCTGGTAAAAAAGGCACACTTTTTAAAAAATCTAGAACAATCTAGCGGGATCCCCTGGAAACTTGACAATCTTTCTAAAATTTATCTCCATTAACCCCGTCACTTTAACAACTTTATATTATGACAATCTAAACAAAAAGACCAAAAAATCAATAGTAACCCAGACTTTTCTGTGAGGTGTCGTGACAGCTAGTGCAATATAAAAAAAAAGTTCCAAAATACACCGAAAATCCAAAATTTGTCCTTGCTTATCAGTGTCCTTGAGTATTTGCATAATTGAAAATCAATTCAATTTTTTTTTTTTTTTTTTTCACAAGAGCGAAAGCACAATCAACCAGACGATATGCTGTATTTCCCCAACTCTTTTGCGGATAATGGATATACATGTATATATATATATAAGCTGAATACTCAGCGAATAATGCATCAGCCTTTTTTTCAAAGGACGACTCTTCAGCCACATCAAAGTAGCTTATTCGATTGTCTATTCATATACATGTATTTTTATAGCTATCAAGCATACATCCACGCATTACTAAGTATATATCCGATTAATGGAGCTAACGAGGCTGAATTAAAAAGAGTTTTAATAACGTGTCGCGAACCAAAAAAAAAAAAAAAAAAAGTTTTGATGTATACACTTCCATTGAACATTATTAAAATCAACGTGTCATACAGGGAGATCTACTAAGGGATAATGACACAGCTGGAACATTAAGGTCCTTTGATGAATTACTGATGAACCTTATGGCTCATTTCCTGCGTCGAAAACTATGATCTTACAAAAACGTGATCTTACAAACACGTGCATGTCTCACAGTCCAACCTAAAAACGTATGACAAAAATAGAGAACTTCCACGTAAAACTTAGAGAATTTTCTTATTCCATTTTCTTCGTAAGAAAAAGACTTCTTTTTTTTTTTTTTTTTTTTTTTATAGCGTCATTTGAATTCCTTCCACAAATTATCTATCTAGTATATACGTAAGTTACAATGGAATGATAATTGTCCATGCAAAGCTGCACTCAAAGTTTTCTGACAGATAAGTAAGAATTAGGAATGCAAATATGATACAAAATACCATGCATGATACTCCAGTTTAGACAAACTTCATAATACATGTATAATAATTCATACAAATGTAACTTTATCATTTTAGTACATTTTGTTTGTCCATTGCTGCTCTCCTTGTATTTGAAAGAACACGAATTGTAACGTACGTGGTATCTCTTATGGAATAAAAGAAAACTTGACGTGGCCCCCCAAAACTGAGAAAGGCTGTTTAATAGCAACTTTTCCTAAATTAAGTTATACACTGGTTCTAAACTAGCAAGTATGTCGATTTTTGTGAACTAATAAAGTTAACATAAATATGTTGTAAAACATTTTAATTATGAACTGTTCATAGAATGCTGAAACGAGTTAAAAGATATAGAAAAATAAATTTGAGGGTGGGAAAACAGGGGACCCTTTCTTATAACAAACATGGTAAAAAATATCTCTGTAATGAATTATTTACTCCAAATATAATTTTGCCCCCCCCTCCCCCCCCCCCCCCAAATAAAAAAAATAAAAAGATCGCTTTAGTCACTCAACAAGTATATTTTGCCCCCGGGGGGTTTCTTCCTATACATTGGTATACACAGACGTGCCGCTGGTATGGGTCGCCTTTTTGACAAGTCAAATATATCAATGGGTGCAATTTTCATCAATCTGTTATATCAATGGGTAGACAATTTAATATGCCAAGTTTACATCAATGGATTGTAAATTATATTCGCTGGAATTCAACCTCTTATAAGATTTGTAATCATGAAATATATAACATTTTCCCCGAAATATAACTACAACCCGGTATATTACAATATGCACTTACCAATGCATGGGCGGCAACTATACATGAACAGGTCACATATATATATGATTGGTCCGAATTTTCAACGGAAATTATGAATGGTATGGTTTCAAAAATAATGAATATATTATGGGGGTGGTTTGAAAATCTAGCGGGACGTCTGTACCCAAAAGTATAGGTTGAGACCCCCCCGGGATTTTGCCCCTGTAAAATTCGGGTTCCTGGAGGGTATATAGTGTATTTGCCGTCACCCTTACTATTCGGAGTGGGGATGGCAATATTTATACAACGCCGCGAATAGAATATGACCGAGATACGCAAGTATTTATCATTGTTATATCTAGTAGCAGATAAGAAAGAAAAAAAAACCCCGTGATATTAAGAACACAATATCCCATTTTTCATAATCTAACAATTACATATCCTATAATAACAGTTGTGGATACTGTATAGCTAGAATTTGATAACTAATTTCTCATGAAAGTATAAATCAGTACACATTTACCTCCCCAAGTGGGTTTTCCGCAATCTTCACATTTCGTTTTGAAGCACATGATCCCAAACACTATACCATTTAGCAGAGGTAGATGTATGCGAGGTTTTTAAAAGTCGTACTCCTATATGTATATTCCACCCAATACTGGGCTGCCTACGAATCCTCAGATCCCCGATTGTAATCCCGGTAGTACACACAAACGTGACAGCTAAGTTTGGAGGAATGCTCTACATGACCTTGACCTTGAAATTTAAAAAATTTAATCACATGTGGAACAATAAACGTTTATTGTCCGCATACCGGTACAGTGACTAACCGCTGATGCAGTAACGCAGTGCTCTAACTTTAAATCACATTTTTACAACAGACATATAAACATGACAATTCAGATTCATTTTGTTAAATTATACCCGATTTTGCTGTAGGTGGCCTATGTACCTACTCTAAGCTGGTGCAATACAGCGTTAAGCTATAATATACAATTCACCGCTTACAAAACACCCGCCCACGTTAAAACATAAATCAAAGGAGAATCCCCTTTGCCAGCTATATCTTTAATAAGTTGGTCCTTAAATAACCCACTTTTAAAAAACACATCAATATGGATAAATCGATGGGATCAACATAGGAACGAGTTCACGTTGTCTTCCACATCGATTATACAGTAGAATAGGTTCCAAGTACACTCCACGTGTAATACAATGTATTTGTGATGGTTTAGGACCTGGAAGAAATTACAGTCCAATCCTCTTCGCCAGCAATTTATCTTTCACAGATATGTATACCCGTCTCGTATTGGCAGAACTCCGTATTTACAGAGGGCTTCACATCTTGGACCCCCACCACTTTCGTCCTGAATCCACCAGGAGGGGGAGAGGGCTCTAAACAACCCTAGACACCCAGCTATTTACCCCTCCGTTGAGAAATTTCTGAATCCGCCACAAAACACTAAACAGTGTCTAAATTTGTACATTGTTCTATCGTCAAAGCCCACTGATTACCCTAATGCATTGCACATACAGGAGTTACACGTATACACACTAACTTCTCGTGACGTCTACTAGTAACCAATGTAATAATCGTCAAATGTGATCCTCGGTCATCTTGTTTTATCTACTCCGTAAATGGAATAGGGCCCCGAAAATTCGACAATGTACTAAGTATATGGTATACTGATAACCTGTACCGACATGAAAAAAACCAAAACAAAAACTTTGAACGAAGAATTTTTCTGAATGCTGAATGGACTGATAGTTATGCTGTTTGAGGTTAATGTATTGTAGCACTGTCACGTGGACATATCACGGTTAGAAAGGTAATGTATTGTAGCACTGTCACATGACATATCACGGTTAGAAAGGTAATGTATTGTAGCACTGTCACATGACATATCACGGTTAGAAAGGTATGTTATTGTAGCACTGTCACATGACATATCACGGTTAGAAAGGTATTATTGTAGCACTGTCACATGACATATCACGGTTAGAAAGGTTAATGTATTGTAGCACTGTCACATGAACATATCACGTTAGAAAGGTAGTATTGTAGCACTGTCACATGACATATCACGGTTAGAAAGGTTATTGTATTGTAGCACTGTCACATGACATATCACGGTTAGAAAGTTATGTATTGTAGCACTGTCACATGACATATCACGGTTTAGAAAGGTAATGTATTGTAGCACTGTCACATGACATATCACGGTAGAAAGGTAATGTGTATTGTAGCACTGTCACATGAACATATCACGGTTAGAAAGGTAATGATATTGTAGCACTGTCACATGAACATATCACGGTTAGAAAGGTTATGTATTGTAGCACTGTCACATGACATATCACGGTTAGAAAGGTTATGTATTGTAGCACTGTCACATGACATATCACGGTTAGAAAGGTTATGTATTGTAGCACTGTCACATGACATATCACGGTTAGAAAGGTTATGTATTGTAGCACTGTCACATGACATATCACGGTTAGAAAGGTTATGTATTGTAGCACTGTCACATGACATATCACGGTTAGAAAGGTTATGTATTGTAGCACTGTCACATGACATATCACGGTTAGAAAGGTTATGTTATATGTAGCACTGTCACATGACATATCACGGTTAGAAAGGTTATGTATTGTAGCACTGTCACATGACATATCACGGTTAGAAAGGTTATGTATTGTGGCACTGTCACATGACATATCACGGTTAGAAAGGTTATGTTATGTAGCCCTGCCACATGACATATCACAGTTTGAAAGGTTATGTATTGTAGCACTGTCACATGACATATCACGGTTAGAAAGGTTATGTATTGTAGCACTGTCACATGACATATCACGGTTAGAAAGGATGTATTGTAGCACTGTCACATGACATATCACGGTTAGAAAGGTTATGTATTGTAAGCACTGTCACATGAACATATCACGGTTAGAAAGGTATGTATTGTGGCACTGTCACATGACATATCACGGTAAAAGGTTATGTATTGTAGCACTGCCACATGACATATCACGGTTAGAAAGGTTATGTATTTGTAGGCACTGTCACATGACATATCACGGTTAGAAAGGTTATGTATTGTGGCACTGCCACATGGCATATCACGGTTAGGAAGGTTATTATTGTAGCACTGTCACATGACATATCACGGTTAGAAGGTTATGTATTGTAGCACTGTCACATGACATATCACGGGTTAGAAAGGTTATGTATTGTGGCACCTGCCACATGACATATCACGGTTAGAAAGGTTATGTATGGTGGCACTGCACATGGCTATCACAGTTAGAAAG
>CAJDSM010019860.1:2627-14932 GCA_903981925.1 Ostrea lurida
ATTATTGCTACATAAACATGGGATGTTGACGATGGAGAAGCTAAAATCGTCCTGTTTGTCATAAATTTGAGTAGTTAGTTATTTTCCGAATTTACCATAGGTAATCTTGTACTTTCAAAATGTTTCCAAACAATATTATCATACAGTTGACATTTTATTTCCGAGGAGTTTTTAGAATCTTGAACGCAGCTGGAAATCAGTCAAAAGACCCGAGTCTGAAAAAAAGCTACTAAGGAAAATAGTAAAGAATCTGACCTAGACGACAAAGACGCTCATCAAATCAAAATCAGAACGCTGTCGTGAAACGCTGCTTTTGAAACCCTCATGTATTTCAGAACTGGAATTTCCATTTCCCATTACGTTTTACATTTATTTCTGTATGTAAAGGCAAAGATAACGAACAGTGATCAATCTCGTAAGTCCCAAATAGAATACAAAAACAAGAGTTGGGCAAACACGGACCCCTGGATACACCAGAGGTGGGATCGGGTGCCTAGGAAGAGTAAGCATCCCCTATTGACCGGTCACACCCGCTGTGAGCCCATAGTCTTGAGCAGGTAAACGGAACAATCCGTAGTCAAATCAGTGTGTGAAAAACGGCTTAACAATGGCTATGAAACACATCAGACAACATTTGACTCAATGGTAGGTCACACCGGTAAACTAAATTGTTATAACGACCATAGAATTTACGAAATACTGCCTATATATGTGACTGTTGAAACCCCTGCAACAACAACTTGTCTGATTTCAAAACCATGCAGAGCAAGCTTTTGCGTATCGAATACGTTGAGAGACATACACACTATATGCAGGTAATGATGAATATTAATAAATATGGAAAATTGATGATGGAGACGCTGAAATCGTCCTGTTTATCTTATACATGTAGTTGAATTGTAAGTTTAGGTCGCGTGACATAATCNATCTTATAAATGTAGTAGAATTGTAAGTTTAGGTCGCGTGACATAATCACAAGACTTATTGCATCCAATCCCTGTTTTTATGGAAATACAGTGTTCGTGAATAAAACCAACTAGTGATCCTGTAATTGTTCGCCAAAGCATAGAGGGATATCCATCCTATGCACTTTTATAGTAGAGATAAGAATGATTTTAAGGGGTTTTAGAAAATCTAATGGATTAAAATACAGTATTTTGTAAAGGAGGCGTGAATTCTTCTTCTAATCATAACCCTAACCCTTAAAATTTCTGTAACAAATTGTCAAAACATCATAAATGTTTGAGAGCTATGGATGACGTTGATCTATGAACTTAGCATAAGATTCAAGGTCAATGATGTATACCTTCAAACTGAGACCATCACTAATTATCTTTATAGTATCTAAGGAAATAAAGTTTGAACATTATAAAACACCACAAGGGGAGGTAAATGTGTCTTAACGGATATAAATGTCTTTGAGGGTCTTGAAAATATTATTGTAAAAGACATTGGAAATGAATAAAATTTTATTTTCAAGATGACTTTAACCTTGATGATATTTTACAAGTCAAAGGTCAAGGGGCTTAATGTAAGTGATTCCACGCTTGTACCTTTATTAATACAAAAGTAAAGTTTTAAATGATGGTACTGGAGAAACTATGTTTAAGGGCCCTACAAGAGACCTATAATGTGAAATTTTCATCGAAAGTTTTGTGCTGCTGTGTCTTTTGCCTCAATAGAAGTAACGCTAAGAAGTCTATTGACGCGAGTTATTGTAATTCTGAGAAAAGTCAAAGCTCAGAATTTCAATTGATTCCGCTGAAAAATGTTAAGATGAGAATAAATTTGTCCGTCATGTTTTAATGGTATTTCCTGAAAGAAAAATAGGGCATCGCCAAGCTGCTACATAATACGTCCGCATATATTATGGACCCAGGAACCCTAACTCCTTTAAAAAGATCGGAGTTTAGGATTAAAGAGGAGTTGCGAAGACAAAGTATTTTGCAAAGGAAAAACATACGTCCAAGGGCCCTAACTCCTTTAAAAAACATCGGACAGCATTACCCTTGTAATATGCACATCTCCATATTGTGATCGATCTGACAGACAGACGGACGGACGACAGTTGTATAGCATAATACGCCCGCTTTTTATGCGAGCGTATAAAAGTTGTATAAAATGCTATTGTTACATATTTTTGGATACTCTTTGAAGGTCAAATTGTCGCTGATCCCCCACCTTTACGATTAATGGTTCTCAAGTTTAATGCAAATTACTTTGAAATAAATAAAAAACATAAAGGGCAATAACTCTTACACAGGCCCATTGAATACTTTTGTTAAATGTACCTATCTTGTTTACTAAATGACCTCTATAAGACAGTAAAGGTTTCACGCTCATCGCTGTTATGGTGTAAGAGGAGTGGCGCCAGCAAGAATTTTATGCAAGGTCTAATAACTCCGTAAGGGATTAAAGTTCATTCACACTGCATGGTATATGATTTTTTCACAAGGAGTACTATATCAGGAACTCTAAAGCCTTTCGATAAAATGTTTTACAGCAGGAGAATAATTCGAAGAAACAAAACAATAACAACAGGGACTTTCCACAAGAAGGTGGAAAGCCCTAATTAATCAAATGATATATGTATTCTACTAAGTTTATTTCATAGCCATAATCACATGTCACTGCAGTATTTATCATAACATAGTTTTTTTCATTGTTTAAATTATGCATTGTAAATACTCCTAATATGAATGAAAACGTAGGAAAGACGCCACGTCACAATCTTCAGTCGTCGATGACGTCATTCAACCATTGCTTGAATCACATCTTTACAAAATGTAATGCCAGGCGTAAAGTAGTCTAATTAATATGCAACACAAAACATATATGTATAAGTAACAACATATGTAAGCACGTAAGCACAATTCAACTATACACACACGATATTGACGGTCAAATGAGTAACACAGCATGGAAACTAAAAGTACAGCTACAAAAGTGTTTAAGTGATATTATTCACAATTCTATACAAACTGTTTAACAACTCGGGTATTTCGTCCCCTTGTCATCAAACATGAATTTAAATATTGCATGTGTTTCTTGATATATTATATATCATATTATTTGATAACAAATTCAAAATAACGCAGAAATGAAATCTACATTTTTGTAAATGTTTGAAGTGACCCTACCACTCGTTATCTTCCTGCTCAGTGACCCCGCCCCTATCATCACAATCCCACCCAATGGTTCGCCTCTCTCTTTCTCATCCTGCACCGATCGTTTTCCCAATAACTCTCTTGAGGACCGGTCACATAATCATCAGAATAACAACGTACACTTCGCGTTCTGGTGCCTTTGCCATCTTTGCAGGTATATGAATGTTTAAGGTCACGAGTCAAAAATCCTTCCATCCTCTGGAAATCGCTAATGTTCTNCTATGAATGTTAAAGGTCACGAGAGTCAAAAAAGCCTTCCATCCTCTGGAAATCGCTAATGTTCTGTTAAAATGTGTCATTTCATTTTGATTTGGAAATTTGTTTTCACGCTCGTAGTTTCTATTCATGCTCATGTTTACACACAGCGCCAAAATAGGGATTGGATGCAATAGGATTTTGTGATTAACTCACGTGACCTAAAATGTGAATACTGATTGTCACATTATGACGACACATCTACAAATCTGGAATTCAAACTGAGGCTCCATCGGTGACCCATTCTGGACATTACTTATCATCGACAATGTCGCATCAAGTTATCAGCTGCTGTCTGTATCCTTATGTAAGCGTCTCTGTAGAGATACAAGACATTTACCAATTGTTCAGCAGTCATCCAAACATACGTCAGGCTGTACCCATAACATTAATGCTCTTTAGCTATTCATCAACTCACTATTATGAAATCACAGGTATGGACACAAGCAGAAAGAGAATAGAGGGCATAACACGATAGAATAATAAAATAGGATAGAGTAGGATAATAGAATATAATACAATAGTATAGAATAGAAAAGGGTATTAAAATATGATAGAGGGCATGAAATGATCGAATAATAAAATGTTATAAGAAATGGGATAGAGACAGAGTAGGTAGAAGAGCATCCGTGGGATAGAATGTGATTAGATAGATTAAGATAGGGGACTGTAATAGGATAGAAAGGCATAAAGGGATAATGAAATTGGATAGAATAAGATATATGGATGGAAGAAATGAAGTAGGACACGAGGAAAAGAATAAAATGTGACAAAGGAGTGTGCAAATATAAATAGGCGGAGTAAACATTCGTGTCAAACGTATATGATAGAGGAAAAGAAATATAATAGAAGAGGCAAAATAATAATAATAATTGGATTGTATAGCGCCTAATCCACCTAATGCTCAAGGCGCTTTACAATTCATTATATACCCCGCAGGACCTTAACAATCCAGAACCTTCTCAGTGCAAGCTGCCCATTACGGCGCTAGAACACCACATCTGGACAGATCTTTCACTGTCTATAGCCAGGTACCCCTTTAACACTTGGGTGGAGTGAGGAAATTCGTGGAAAGTGCCTTTCCCAAGGACACAACGTCGGCCTGCCAAGCCAGGATTCGAACTCACAACCTCTCGATTGAGAGTCCGACGGACCTAACCATTAGGCCACCGACGCCAAAATGTAATATGATAGTTATTGAAAAGGAAATATGAATAGAACTGAATGGTAGAGAAGGATAAAAAAGAATAGAACAGAAACATACTATGACAGAACATGAAGGCGTGGAAGAAATATAGTAAAATAGGACAGAAGAAAAGAGTAGGATAAAATGAACTGGTTGGGTAAAGGCAAAGATAACGAACAGTGATCAATCTCGTAAGTCCTAAATATAATACAAAAACAAGAGTTGGGCAATCATGGACCCCTGGACACACCAGAGGTGGGATCAGGTGCCTAGGAGGAGTAAGCATCCCCTGCTGACTGGTCACACCCGCCATAAAATAAGTATAATACCGTAGGTCAGAAAAGGATACAATACGAGATTGATCACTGTTCATCTTTGCCTTTACATGAAGAGACATAGTTTGTCGAAATGCGCATCTGGTGCATAAAAATTGGTACTGTATATGATTTATAATATGATAGAAAAGAATATAATAAAAACACTGAGTAAGATAGAATAAGACAGAATATGATAAAATAGAATATAATAAAAAGGACATACTATGACGGATAGACAAATTAAGACACAATAGGAGAGGATTCATTGATCAATTGTATATTCTTTAACGTCACACTTGAGAATTGTTCAATCATATCTGAACGCACCATTGCCGGTGAAGGGCTGCTAAATTTAGACCTATGCTCGGCAATTATGGCTTTTGAGCAGGTAGGAATCTTTATCGTGTCAAACCTTCAGAATAGGATAAAATGATATAATAGGATAGGAAGGCAAAATAGGACAGGATAGAATATAATAGGACAAGGGCTAACGGCGGGTGTGACCGGTTAACAGGGGATGTTTAGGCACCTGGTCCCACCTCTGGTGAGTCCACGGGTCCGTGTTTGTCCAATTCTTGTTTTTGTATTCTATTTGGGACTTACACGAGATTGATCACTGTTCGTTATTTTTGCCTTTACATACAAGAGGATAGGAGGAACCCTATATTTTGCGTTTTGTAATTGTCTCCCATATGAAAATGTCATGACCTTTCATTTGAACAGACTTGAATCCCCTTCACCCAAGGATGTTGTGTATCAAGTTTGAATTAAATTTGCCAAATGATTCTTAAGATTTCCTGTACATCAGAATGTCAACTTTGCTCCCCTATTATGGTCAAAATTCAGCCTCAACGGTCATGATGTTAACAAATATTTAATATCGTCTATGTCAGGGAGCTTTCCCTTAAATTTCAGTTTTTCTGGTTCAGTGGTTCTTGAGAACCAGATTTTTAAATAACCACACCTTATTTTTGCTTATTTGTGATAATCTCATGTTTTAAGGAGAATTTGATCTTTATTTGTACAAATGTAAGTACCCTTTACCCAAGGATTTCTACAAAATTGGTTTCAAATTGAGCTGGTTGTTCTGGAGAAGATTTTCCTATCTACACGTGTATCAGCATGTAAACTCAAATGATCTCTTGCACGCATGGGGTCCATAATCTGAACAAACATTTGAAATATATCCTGTCTGGAATATTCACTTGTATGGCCTAGTGGCTCTTTGAAAAATCCTTACATATTTCTTCATTTTATTTGTATGCGGATTCCCCTATTGTGGCGTCACTTTTCCGTAGGGGACATGGTTTTGACACAATTGAATATCCATTATGTAAGGGTTTTTCATGTAAAGGAGTAGACCTTTTCAGCTTTTTGGGGGGGGGGGTCCAATTGTGCTTTTAAAAGATTTTTAAATGCCTTATTCTGGTATCTCCTCTTTGTGAGCGACATGACCTATTATTGAACAACCTTGAATCCCCCTCACCTACGGATGATTTCTACTACGTTTGATTGAAACTGGCGCAGCAGTTATGGATAAATCCAAATATAACAGAAATTAAAATCAATTGTTTACCGATGGACAGACGACGGACAATACATGATCAAAAACGCTTATCCAAGCCTTCAGTTCAGGTGAGCTAAAAGTTCTTCATTTTTTGTGTAATTTGTTAGCAGTGCTAGATACAAGATCTTCCCCTGGTTGTTGAATTCAACCTCTCTGTTTTGTGTATTTGAGCGATTTTCCTCAGAGCAGTGAATTAAACCTTTCATTTTTTTCATTGTAATTTCTTAATTTCTATTTGTCGAAACAACACCACGTGACTTATAAATAATATTATAGACATGGGGTTTCCTAAATTAGAGTATTATAGATCTGATGTTTTCCTAAAATATCACCACTTTCGTTACCCTTTCATCTTTCCATTGTGATGTCTCAATTACAGTGCTATTCTTTCAATTTTCAATTTTGACGTCAGTTATAGTGCTACATTCATTCATTTAGCGTAGCATTATTATACTATATATTGTTAAAACTATTGCTGCCAAATGCGTTAGAAAATAATAAAACAATTCTAGCATGTTGAATTCGGCCTATTCATGGTTTTATAGCACCAACCCCGAGTACAATATAGACCTCGGACTTCGTCCTCGGTCAATATTGTACTCAAGGTTGGTGTTATAAAACCCCCAGAGTACAATATAGATATCGGACTCCGTCTCGTCAATATTGTACTCAAGGTTGGTGCTATAAAACCATAACTAAACCTCATCAACATGCTATAATTGTATATAACTAGTTCAGTAACATGGTCGGATACCCACCACTGATCTCGTCTCCTCCTCACATGATGAGTTGAAGACGAAATCAGCTCTTTGAATGCACAAGTCTTCAAAGAGAGGTCACAATTTCAACGTGATCTCAAGTAACCCATGAATAAACTGAATAGCATGCTTAATCTTGATATGAGACAGAGAAATGCAAATAGAAATCATCAAACTGACAGATGTACAGACATCTTAAAGTCATGCTAATCCTAGATAGACCCCAAACAATAATAGCCTGTTGTTTGATCAAATAAATATGAACTGTCTATAGGCTGTTATTTGCAATGATGAAATGAAAGAAAAAGTGAGCAAGCTTCATATACCCACACTCCCCATTGCTTGAAATGTAAGTTTTGGGGCAATCAGGTAGAAAATCATAATTGAATATCGGTTATAAATGGATACACATATTGATAACCTATTGGTTATACTAGGATTTTTTTTTCTAAAATAAAGTAAGAGATCTTTTTTAAAACATACGATAATTTTATCCTTCTCCATTCAGTGTTTAATTGGTGAAAGGTCAAAGGGGCATAATTCCTCAAAAAAAATGAAACAGAATTTCTGTGTATATGTGCATCTACACAGCATGTCCTTCATCACTACAAGTTCACGATAATCTGTTTGGTTGCGCTGACACAACTGTTTCATGGTATATTTGATTGTGGCCAAATTTCTCAGTTCAAAAGGGGCATAAATCCCCCCCCCCAAAATTGAATCGGAATTTCCTGTGTATATGCGCATCTACACAGTATGTTCTTCAGCACGTAACAATGTTTCACATAATCTGTTGAGCGGTTTCAGAGGGATCGAGCTGACAAAACTGGTTTCATGGTTAGTTTTAAATGTGGCCAAATTTTCTAAGTGAAAAGGGGGCATAATTCCCCGAAAAAAAAATTTGATATAAGAATTTCCTGTGTAATTGGCGCAATCTACACAGTAATGTTCTTCATCACTAACCAGTTTCAACGGATAATCTGTTGAGCGGTTTCATAGGAGTTGCGCTGGGACAAACTATTTCAACAGTAATATTTAAAATGTTGGCCAAATTCTAAGTTCAAAAGGGGCAATAAATTCCCCAAAAAAATGAACTAAAATTTCCTGCGTATATACACATCTAAATGGTATGTTCTTTATAACTACAATGTTTCACGAAATTGTGTTGAGCGGTTTCAGAGGAGTTGCGCTGCAAAAAAAAAAAAAACAGGACTGACGGACTGACAGACGGTTCAAAAAAATGATACCCTCCGCAACTCGTTGCGTGGGGTATAATAACTATGTACTGTCTATAGCCTGTTGTTTGTATTGATCAGAAAAAAAACCCTTAATATGTCAATAGTCTGTTGTTTGTATTAATCAGACCAACATGATCTATTTATAGCCTGTTGTTTGTATTGATCAAACAACTATGCACTGTCTATATAGTCTGTTGTTGCAATGCAAATCTTCAATTTAACACAATTTTTGGTAACAAACTAAAATTTTCATCAATAACGTCAATATTCAACATAAATACGGAATTACCGTTCAACATATCCCCAGAATGCCGCATCATGGAATTTACTTCGTTAGACTGTCATTTTCGATTTGATGACGGGTAATCCAATTTCCTGTTTCGATAAAGGGATCACGGCGGGTGTGACCGGTCAGCAGAGGATGCTTACCTCCATGGCACCTGATCCTGTCTTCGTTTTCGTCAGAGGTCCATGTTGCCCTACACTCAGCTTTGAATATTGGGAGGGGTATGCTTACGTTTAAGATATCATCAACTTCGCCAAGTTATATGGAACCGAAGCATGCATACTACTGTAAAATTCAGTAATATACCGGTAATACTGCTAACACCAGACGGCGCTGCTAATCAACGTGTGGATAAAGGGTGTTATGGCATGCACTTGTAGTTGAGGACGCAGATGAGACTAAAAGGGGGACGAACAGCCCACCAATCATACACACAGACGGACCACATCTTACATACCAAAGGACAATGACGCCATCTTACATGCCCAATGAAAATTTACTCTATCTTAGATACCCAAGGAAAAATGACCCCATCTTACATACCCAAGGACAACTGACGCAATTTTACAAACACAGGGCCGGACAATGTGGTCTTGCAAAATAAATCACATCCGGTACATCTCCTTGCTACATTAATTTAATAGCTTCCGTTTGTCGTGTAAAATAAGAATAAATTGTCCTTGATATCAATTCTAAAATCATATTTACTTTCACTTTGATATCAACGTTTCAATGAAATGGCAAAAAGCAAGAAATATACAAACGGCAGTGATATATGAACATTCAGTTATACACAATATTCAATGATACTTTTCACTTTACACAAGCAAACTACATTTATTCTATTTCTTGGATACCATGGTTGGTAACTTAATTTCTTACAGAAAATGAAATAAAATAATAATAAAATAACACACTAATAATTAACACTGTACATTATTTCCCATACAGAACGATACACATATACATGAATTATAATATCACATAAAGCAAGGATAAAACATTCTTTTGAAAAGACAGACATGAAAATGCTGGAATGAGGAATTCGATATACATCATTTTATATATCTCTCTTTAAAGTTTTCATACAAAGAGAAACAGCATACACATTCAATCCACATATCTCTATATAGTGATAACAGTCTCATACGTAAAAGATAGTAAAGAGCAATATATATATATATACAAAATGGTTCCCTGTTCATCTGTAATCACAAAAATAGTGGCATCACTCAATGAAATTGCCCTATAAGATATTTCTATAGAAGACATGAAAAAGCAAGCGTAGCTTGTACAGAACGGCTTTCTGAATCTGCCACCTCTGCAAAGTTCCTTCTCTAGAATAATGTCCTAACTACGGAGAGGTTTGAAATGTGTTCACTAGCTTAAGATGTAAAAACCTGCAGCCATGAAATACCATCGGAAACTTTTCAAAAAAAACTATTTCCCCCGTGGATATCACGTTCCTTTCAGTTTATGAAAGGAACCGTGGTATATTTATTTCAATACACATTCTACGTTCGCATATCGAAATTGGAGTCTAAAAAACAGACTATTTGGAATATGTTGAGTTTTCTACCTTTGTTAACATTGCATATTTTACTACGTAGTCTGATAGTACTGCTTTGACATAATGCCCCTATCCACCCACCCCCGCCAAGAAAGGATAATATTAAACTGTTTTAATATCTCACTTCATTGTGCATAGCATATACCAGTACAAGGCAGAGTCTTCACAAGCCTTCCCTTGTTTCTGATATTCAAGTTCCCGATAGTATTTCGATTAAAAGCAGATTTCTTGACAGTGAAAAGTTTGAAATTGAAAATGTATGATTCGCACTGCAGTGTATGATTTGTAAAGAGTCTCTCTCTCACGCGCGCGCGCGCATGCACGCTCTCTCTCTTGCGCTCTTGCGCTCTCTCTCTCTCTCTCTCTCTCTCTCTGGTATAATTCTTTACAGCGTACTGACTGCCGCCATGTGAGTGATAACGTAATTTACAGATTGCGTGACATAATGGAACGTGTGTAACGCTGTGCAATTCCATAAAACGCCAAAAGCGGACAATGAACAGGTTCTTGGCTTCTAATAATGGCAGCTATGATCTAATTAACACAGGTGTAACCAATCAACATTATTTTTCGTCAAAGCATAATCTTTTCGAAGGATGAACATTGATAGAAAACAGTTCACCCATATATTGAAAATAAAAATGAATATTATCATGGGTAAATATTAATTAATTACAATTAATGATACACGTGGAAATATTGAAAATTGCATTAGTTTGGTTATATTGCTCATATTCAATATTAAATTATTACCTTAGCTAATATGACGATTTTGTAAATAAGATATAAATAAAGGTGACTCAGTAACTCGGACAAACTTGTTCACTCTACCTAGACTCCTGCATGTTATTTACTTAATTATCAGCTTCTAACTATAGATTTTCTGACTATAAATTTTCCATGAACTGGAATGATTAATGCCACGATCTACATATAATGTATACGTGATTAGTAAAATACTGAACCATCAAGAAAAAGAGATAATATTTTCGTTGTCATGCAGAACACAACACGCAACACGTGCACACAACAAACAAAAGCGATATATTATGTAGAGATGTCCAGGTGGCATGGTTACACAACTTTTCACATCAATCGCACATTCTCGGAACTTTCCGGCAACCGTAAAACAAAACCCAAACATCGAATGTGTTCAAATTTAACCTCCATTTCAGAATCAAATCACAACAGAAAATATTTGGGTTTTTTTTTAGTCCCCATATTAAGTCTAAAACACTAATTATTGATCTACATAACAGTTGGAAGCATTCATGTACAAATTTCGTACTTCCAGTGAACAAAACATTCGAGGCGCCTTCTAGACCTTGCCGGATAGACCTGAGAAAATGCGATTGACTTAAACATACATGTTTAACCCTCATTACGTCAGAAGAGGCTGGCTACAAACATTCAAACAATAATTAAAGCTTATACAATATCTACATCATATAAATATATTGCATCATAAGTACAAATCATTCACGCCCATACCAGTATGTATATCATCATATAGATTATTAAACCACAGATATTTCTAAAGATGTAAAGGGACGAGAAAACTCGGAATAAACTTTAGTGCACACGAGTATATATTTATAACTGTTACACCGAAAAAACTGCGCTAAACAAAATTTACACTTTCTATATGAATTATAAAATGTCCTGGTACAAAAAACATGAATTTCAGTCCAATTTACAATTGGTAATGGTAAAGTGGTTCAAGAATGGCTTTTCATAATTCCATAAAGCCCACCTAAACAGTGCGGAATCATAAATCATGAATTTAATTCTGATTTACTGATAAGCAGGTTTCCATTTCCCTTGATATACGTAATGAGATAATATTGTAACAGATGTGCTTATCAATTTTGCCTACATTTTTGAGAATACGGGTAAAATATTACCCTCTAAGTGATGATAATAATCATTAAAAGATGAACAGTAGTCTACACACATGATGA
>CAJDSM010019862.1:0-17165 GCA_903981925.1 Ostrea lurida
CCCCAACCCCGATGAGTCTAAACATAAAATATGTTGGAAAGAAATTAATCATCACATCAGTAATGTATCTAGACTCTAGGCTTCTATGATTTGTGTTTCCTGCTTGTCGCCTCTTGGCGGGAATACGCTTGCGCGCTTACGGGAAGTCCTAACAATAAACACCATGGCGAAGAATGGGCAGAAAGAACTGTACAAGAAATCAAGTGATAATATCAACTATGACAGCACACATGGTCAAATTAATGATGCTGATGATGAAGTACAGGTTGATCTCTTGGTAAGTTAGTGAAATTTAGGGGAAATTAATCCATCGTTTTCTTTATTTTTTACGAAACATGGGAATCGAGTACCTGACACGTGTTTACGAAAATTGTACACAAAAGCTTACGTTCTGCGCGATCAAACTTGTATTGGTGTAGCGACCAATAAATGAATTGGCTTTTCTCCCAGATTGCGAAATATAGATAGTAGTTTATGTTTTAAATATATTAAAGATGTGAATTTTAAGATAAAGCAAGTGTCTTTTCTTCCTCATCATGGTGCAGGAGAAATGCAGCAGACGTGTCTGCATCGTTGTTTATGTTTCGGTAAAAAATCTTCTTGGGAGAGTGTTTGATGATTGAAATAGACCTAAAGGAACGAGTTGATATAATTGTACTTAATTTTATATTCTGACTGCGTACCGCACCAATCTTGTTAAGTGCATGTTACGTCTGCGTTAACTGGGTCAATACGTCAGAGGCTACAAAAGGCCAAGATGCAGATTGATCGTTCTATAAATAGCACAGTAAAAAAAAAAAGGGGGGGGGGGTACGTAACATGTGGTCAGTAGGTGATGCTAGTTACATTCTTTGCTAAATTACAATTACTGTATACTCTGCTATTCATGCAATATTATGCGTATATGCATGAACGTCATTTGTATACATTTCTAATCATAAATATTCTTAATATATTGTTGCCCCTTGTGGGTCCATAATTGTTCAATAAATCATATCATATTCATATCTGATTATTAAATAAAAATTAAATTAATGTGGACCATATTAAATAAAAATATGATAATGCATTCAGTGTTTAGGAATTTACATACTAAAGGTATAAATTTATGTGTGTGTGTTTTGAGATATGCAGGAGTAAAAACAATAAAAGCAGGGGCAGTTGGTAAAGTCTCTCAATCAAAGGTACTTTTTTGGGGGGTGGGGGTGTCAAATAAGGGTGGGGTCTAACAATGAGTTAGCTCTCAGTATGGGCAAAAAAATTCAACAATTTCTAACTTGAGAAATAAATGTATTGTCCTTAGTAAATAAGCGATGAGAAGATGATGTTATCAAGATCAGTGAACTTGTATCAAGGTCAGTAACTCCATTGACCATGAACATATGAAGTGATTTCAACTTCTGAACCCAAACTGATAGAGACATATTTGGATCTTTAACAAAGATGGTCGGGTGATGAGGTCTACAAATGGGTATCGAGGTCAAGTGATTCCAGTAAACTTGACCCCTGACTAGTATTTACACACAAAACTGGTCTTACTTCAGAAGCTGNTGACCCCTGACTAGTATTTACACACAAAACTTGTCTTACTTCAGAAGTTGTATAGTGGTAGAAACATGAGATTTTCAACTATAATGATAAGATTATGAGGCTTACAAACAATGAGGTCACATGGCTCCAGTGACCTTGCCCATTGACCTTTTTCATAAAATTTACAGAATCTGAAGTGATAGAGGTACTGGATATCTTCAACAATGTTGATTTGATGATAATTAAGGTCTACAAACTAGTATAAAGGTCATGGGGTTCGAGTGACCTTGACATTTGACCTAGATTTTAAAAAAATTACTACTTTAGAACCCTGACTGAATGATAGAGATATGGGATTTTCAACAATGGTGATTATATGAATTGTTCTACAAACTGATTTACACAACAAACTGATAAATGTTTTATGAAAAGTTAGTGGCATTATTAATGCAACCATATGTTATTAAAGTAATAATGCATGCAAGTTGGTTTTTTTTATTTTGGTCACAATGAGTTACCTTTATATAGACATGTCCTTCATCACAGGTTCTCATCATGTTTACATTATTTGTGTCAACTGTCACACACCCACCTCTGCTTCACACCACGTGCACTACAGATGTTACTCAGGCACCAAAACAAAAGCAAATAAAAAAAAAATGTTTGTTTTATTCAAAAACCTGCTTATTAAAATATTAGGAAAAGTGCTGAAAATTGTTGGGGTTATTTTGTTGATGAAATTTCACCAAAACAAAAATGTATTTATAACACCTCAAAGTAAAAGGTAAAAAAACCCTTCTAGTTTACATCTGGTTCTTGTATGTCTTCTTAGAGTAATGCCCATAAGATCATGGAATCTCAGAATGCAAAATCAGCAGAAAATACAAAAAACCTTGAAGATTTCAGTTGAAATCAATGACATCATTGATAAAAAAAAAAATTGTCCCACAATTACATTAGTTTAAAAAAAANATAAGATCATGGAATCTCAGAATGCAAAATCTGATGAAATCAATGACGTCATTGATAAAAAAAAAATTGTCGCACAATTACATTAGTTGTTTGTGTGTTATTTTTTCAAATATCATGATAGAACCATTGTGTTGAAGCAGCATAGGATTAACACAAACAAAATGTTAGAAAAATATTAAAGTAGCATTCCAGGTTGCTGCTTTCAAAAAGGAGATGGGTCTGAAGCGAATTTGATACATTTTCCTGTGAGGACATTTGTCTGTCGTGACAGATTGCGTCCCGCCTTTAGGTGCTTCACCAGGTCTGCTGTCAATTTCCATGTGTGGTGGACTCCCCCAGAAATAAATTTCAGGTGTCATCTACCTGTATATGTTACAGTCAAAAGTTGATGGCAAGAGTCTGGAGGTGAAAGAAATACATGTAATGCTCGTGAGCGAAAGATTAAGTAGGTAAAAGGGGATATATATTCGAAGATTTGGAGAGGGAGAAAAACCCCTCTATGGTTTTTAGTAGAGTTTAGGAATATGTTTGATTAGAGGTATTAGCCCAAATCTACAAGTCAGTCCAAATAAAAAGTGTTAAAGCAGCAGTGAACATGATGAAAATTTCCCAATTGCAACTGAGCTATCGTAGTAGTAAATGTTAGCCCAATAGGTTTATGTACATAAAATTTGCAAATGTATTGGCAGACAATAATGCCAAACATGGCAGCAGCTGTTGGACATTATTGCATCATCTGGCAGAGAATGAATTTATAGTTTTCAAGAATGTATAGTACAGACCTGGTTAAAGCTGAACAAATTGTGAAATTTTGGTCATTGTAGTTTGGCTAGATTTGATATTGCTATTAGTGTTGTTAACATGTTGTAACATGAAGTCTCTTGCTGTTTGACCATTAGTTACTATGACCAGCTTAGACCACGATGGCCACCTCCATTGTTCCCATTGAGAGATCTAAAAATCGCATTTAAATGGCCGTCCATTTGTATTTATTGACTGACACCGTTTAAGTTTGTTTTGGGGTGTTTTGTTGGAACATTTACTCCTGTGAAAACACTGGCAAGAGTAGCTATACTGCTATGTTCTCACTTCCATGGTAAAATAGACAGCTGTCCTGGATGTGACCGTTTTTTTTTTTTAATTTATACACACCTGTGCACGAGGTGGAGTAAGCTACTACAGGAGGTGGCGTCCATTCTTAATGTTCAGTACTCACTTCATGAATTGTTTTTCTGGCTGAAAGCATTTGGTCCGCCCTTGTGGGGTCAGGTTTTGAGGTGACAGACACACTCGTACACGTACATATATTTATATGTGTGTGTTCCTATGTTCTGAGCTGTTTCATGGCCTGACAGTGTTGAAGGAGGGATTTCATGGGGAAACATTCTCTCTTCTACTTTTAAAGGAGTGCTTTATTCACATGTGATATATTTTTGTTAAAATTTACCCAATCATTGACATTAGAATTTAATTGGATTACTTAGATTAAAAGCTTAGAAGAAATTCTCATTGTGGTGATTAGTCACTGTGTATTGAAATAAGGACTTCAAAAGTTGGCTAAGATTCTTGGCCAGTACCAGTATTTTATATGGTCACATGTCTTTTGTTATACTGAAACTTGTGAATTTTTTCTGACTGTCAGGAATTTTGGCTCCAGACCATACTTGTGCTAATATTAAAAGCATAGTAGCTCTTTAACAGATAACGCAATAGGTTAACCCTTACTTGCGTATGTTTTGACGTTCACAGAACAAGAGAATGATAATAAACAAACGGATTGAAGTTTTCAAGGTGTAACAGCTGCCACCGATTACAATTGACTCCTGGCTGTGAAAAGTTGGTGTATTGTGTTTTGTGGTGTAATCAGAAGTTCGACACAATTAACATTTTCAAACAAGGTATAAAAAATGAGTGACAGAAAAGAGAAACGATCGAAAAGTGAAGGTATAATACCACCAGGTAATTTGAGTAGATATCCCAATGAAACCAATCGTAGCATTCCAGATATAGCGGCCAACGTCCCACTGATGGAGTCTTCAGGTGACAACCAGGTGAGGAAAGAAAGACAAATCTCACAAGATGTCTTGTGTAGTAGCACATGTAATGTTCACCAGTGAAAATGTTGAACTGTGGCTGTCATCATAACTACATAATCTTACCTCCTGCTAATTTGTAGCATTACCATTGGTTTACATCGATCACGTGAAGACCATGGATATTCCATACAGATCAGTAGAATTCCATCCATAGTCAGTAGGAGCCATTACTCCTTATGTACACGTTAAGAGAGATTATTTCCATCTCAAATTTTTTTCAAAGCTCTGACTACTCAAATGAAAAAACTCTGGTCGTCGAAATGAATTCTCAACGGCCAATAGTTAAATTGAACTCGAATACATTACGTAAACTACAGAAATTCTAACGTCACTTATTTGTGACGTCATAGTTGCTTCAGGCCAAAGTGCATCATGTAGTGATTCATCAACATGCAAGTTTTATACATTATACATATTATAAAAAGGCAGTCGGTAAGATATATTCGTTACATGTTTGTAGTTGACCTAATATGGTTTATACATGTCAGTAAATTCCATATGGGGCTCGAGGCTCCGCTCTCGCCCCATATGGATTTACTGACCATGTATAAACCATATTAGGTCAACTAAAACCATGTAACTAATATGTTAATATGCAACAATATATATAAGAGCAAAAGGGTTTATTTTCAAGTTGAGGATCATTTCAGATTTCATAATTAAATTCATACATTTTATGTATTGGAATCCAGTTGCTAGTGATTTGTGTTACACTGTGAATTGTGAATATATAACTTTTATTCCAATCAGAAGAATAAACTGAAAGGTGTATGTCAGTTTTGTAAAATTTTACATAACATGGTAATAAAAACATGCATTTTTAAAAGTACATAGCAGTAGGGGTCCTGGTTTTTTAGTTTATTGATATTAATAAACTTCAACCCTGTGTATGTTAAAGGAAGATATAATTCAGTTTATACATGTTTGATTTACCTTTTTAATGTTAATTCATGAATTTGTAATACATTTTTAAACAGTATTTAAACCCGCAGACAAATTTAATCAGATAATCCTTAGGATTTGGCAAACTTAAGGTATTTTTTATTGGACTTATGCCCATTTTGATATAAATTGGTCATTCTTAACCTTAAGAATATCCAAGGAATGTTCAAGTACAGAAAAGACAAAGTGACAATGTATGTCATAAGTTAAACAACTTTGCATTACATTAGTAGTCTTTATGAATTTAATGGTTTTAGGAAGTTCTGGACACCGATCACATGAAATTTTGAATCAGTGTTTAAGATTCTGGAGAAAGAATTTTCACCAAAGCGACAGGAAGGTGTAAGACAAAAAGCATTAATAATTGGACATTCATAAAGTTAGAACTTTGAAAAAGATACTAGTTAACATTGAGGTAATTAAGTTTTCATATTATGCCATTTTGTATGGTTTTATTATTCACCACTCTGAAACAACAGAACTGACTGCTTCATCAAAAATGATCATAAATCCAGACAAGTTTAGTTCTGGATATCAAAACTTTNGGTGTAAGACAAAAAGCATTAATAATTGGACGTGCATAAATTTAAGAATTTAGAACATTGAAAAATATACTAGTTGACATTGAGGTAATTAGGTTTTCATATTTTGCCAATTTGTATGGTTTCATTATTCACCAAACTGAAACAGCAGTACTGACTGTTAAGTGTTTCATCAAAAATGATCATAAATCTGGACCAGTTTAGTTCTGGATATCAAAACTTATATTTAATAATTAAGCAAATATGGTAGATGAGATAAGTGTTTATTCTTTGAGATGGAAATGCATTTACATTGCACCATTAGAGGCAGACAATGTCTGTTATTTGGACAAATATAGCCCTTCAGTATTATTACACCCCATGGATGGATGGATGGATAGATTTTCAAATATAAACATATGAAGTATTTTTAACTGTCTTTTCAGAGAGGAACAGAGAAGTACCAGGATGAGAGCGAGATGGCAGCAGGGAAGAAGAATAAATGGGGAGTAGCTTACTACAAACAGGAGTATCCAGAGCGGGAACTGGATGATGATGTGGTACGCAACACTCTCCCACACCACCCCACCCCACAGTAAACATAAACGTCACGGACACCCCACAGTAAACACGCCCATCACAGACACCCCTCAGTAAACACGCACATCACGGAAAGGATCNACAGACACCCCACAGTAAACACGCACATCACGGAAAGGATTAGAAAAAATGCTTATATTTCATCTCCTTAAATGTGACACAGCTAAAAGCTAAACTAAAAATCGTTTTGGATGTGCAAGCATTTAGAAATTCAAGAAAACATCTTGAGAGAAATTTTTAGAAATGCTTATCCATAAATGTTTTAACATTTTTATTGATCAATGCACATTAAAAATGCATATGGCAAGAATTTGATGCCTTGCAACAAAACATTAAAAGTAGATGATGAATGGCTGTTGATGCATTACAGAACCCGAATGAACAGTTGGTGCAGGATGTGTCCAGCACAGCGGTCTTGACCCCCCTGGATGATGACCTTGTGGGTGAGGTCAAGGAGTTGGAAGACCGGGGGAACTGGTCGGGAAGATTTGATTTCCTCATGTCTCTGTTGGGATACTCCGTGGGATTAGGGAATGTATGGAGGTTTCCCTATCTAGCCTACAGTAACGGAGGAGGTAAAGAGCAATTACATTGAAGGAGGGTCCATATAGATTATCAGTAACACGGTTTTACGTCTTCCCAAAATAACTTTTCAGAATAACACTGTTATCAGTAACACCATTTACACCCCCCCAAAACACACATTACTTCCAGTTAATTTTAGTTTTGTTTCAGTTTGGTTTTTCTCTCTCAAAAACTTGAGATATGAACATTGTGTTCAGATTCAATTTATTTTAGGTAGCTCAAAAGTAATGTTAAGCTGTAGGTTAAGGCTTTTGAACAAGATTGTTCTTAAATGTGTTGTATTGATATAAAGTATTATAGATGTGTTACTTTAGGGTATTTAAAGGGCAGCTGTTGTTGGAAATAGTAAACAGAAGGTAGATATGTTAACAGGGACAATAGTATGTGAACTTTTGCCCCCTTTGTCACTTGCGTATTGAACTGAAGTAAGCCTGTGAAGATAGATTACCTAACTTTAAAGAAGCATTAAAATGAATAAAACGGAAAACGAAGCAGAGCCTTCTGATTTGGGATTAATACAAAGTACCTAAGGAATCATAGAATGAAAAGTAATCCAGGGCTCAAATTTCCGTTCTCAAACACGAGGTTGTGTGAACACTAAAGATACGAGGATTAATGATTGAGCCAAAGTTGTTTATAGTGGACAAAAACATACCAGAGATGTTTCTTGTAAATAGTGAAAATATCGTAGCAGACATGATTATATAGATGATTAGTAAAGTCATACATTTTACCTGATGTAGGTTTTTTTGGTTAACAAAAGATATGTTTATAATTATGGTGCCAAATTACATTCTTTTTCAATGTACAAAATTTTGAAAATGCTGTACGATCTAACAAATGTTTAGATTGATACAACTGACCGGAATTTATCTTAAGTTATTATTGGATTAATATTTAATTGGACAAAGTTTATTACTTTCTATTCATAAATCCGATCATGATGTAAATATAAAATTGTGTCACCTTTTAACAATCTGATATGATATATGCACACTAAGACACTTGTCACAATCTGATTTAATTATGAATTTGAACGCACATGAGAAGTATTGTGTACCATGTGTACTAGGCTTAACTTTCCACCAACTTGACATTCATTCAACTTGCAATACACCAGATGTATTTTCCATTGATTTTATCTATATGTCAGCGATCAATTTTGCACATTGAGCATTAACCAAAGAGTTGAAAATTGTTTGCACCCATAAGATTTATAGCTTGCTTGCAAACTTTGTGATGAAATTTGTCACCTTTTGGTCAGTAAGACAGACTAGTACTACTAGTGATTGACTTTTGTGAGGCAGTAATTATTTTTGGCAATTGCAAAGCTTTTGCTTGCAAACTTATCCATGGGAACCTAAACTTCAAACTAGAAGAGCCCACATGGCTGATCTAAATTTCGGTACTTCAGGTTATATCTTGGTCTGTCTGCCCTATCAAATAAATATGTGTGGTAAACTTGATATTAGATAATGAAATTATGATCCCACATTTGTGTAAGTTAGAGAACATAAAGAGGTGTAACATTGATTAGTTTTCTTTAATTGGTTTGTGCTTGGCTTGGTAGCACCGTGTCAAAGTTTGCGTTCAGTGAGTGTGTGTAATCATTCTAAGAATGATATTTGGTATACAGTAAAACAGGACCTAAATATCCTATGTCCGATTTTGAAGAAAAATAAAAATCTAGAGGCTCTGTTCAATACATCGTACAAACCACGCCTATTGTTCCCGTTAACACTACATCAAATGAGGTAATGTAGGTACTCTTGGACTCAATAAGCGAGGCTAGCAATGATGTGTTCAATAGGGCTTTGATATTAGGTGGACTTATCAACATTTTTAGGTCACCTGAGTAAACGACTCAGGTGACCTATTGCAATTGGTCTTCGTCCGTCGGCGTCCGTTAACAATTGAACATTTTTAACTTCTTCTTGATAACCACCAGTCCAATTCTTTTCAAATTTGGTATGAAGCATCTTTGGGACAAGGGGCACATAAATTGTAAATTTCAGGTCTCTTGCACCCCTGGGGCCTGGGGGCGGGGCAAAAACTGCCCAAAAGTGACAAATTTCAAAAATCTTCTTCTTTACAACCGCACATGCCTGAGAGAAATTAAATGCATAGTGATGTAGAGCAGGAAGGCCTCTACCAAAATTGTAAATTTGGTGATCCCCAGGGTAGGGGTTCTGACCCCAGGGCGGGCCAAATTTGGTACATAATGTCTGTTAACAATTGAACATTTTTAACTTCTTCTTGATAACCACCAGTCCAATCCTTTTCAAATTTTGTATGAAGCATCTTTGGGACAAGAGGCACATAAATTGTAAAATTTCAGGTCTCTGGGCCTTGGGGCGGGGCAAAAACTGCCCAAAAGTGACCAATTTTTAAAAATCTTCTTCTTTACAACCGCATATGTCTGAGAGAAACCAAATGCATAGTGATGTAGAGCAGGAATGCCTTTACCAAAATTGTAAATTTGGTGATCCCGGTAGGGGGTTCTGACCCCAGGGCAGGGGGGGGGGGGGCAAACTTGGTACATAGTGTTTATATGTAAACATTTGAAAAGCATCTTTTTCAATGCTATTGATATTAATGTGAAAGTAAATGAATATTTGGAATGAGAAGGGAGCCTTTTGTCAAAATTATACCCACCTGCAACAAGTTGGTGGGGTGTTACTGGAATCAAGTTGTTTGTCCCTCCGTCTGTAGGCAGAATGGTTCCCAGACTTTTAGTGTTAGCACCATATCATGCATATGGTCTACCTATTGCATTTGGGTCAAAAGGGCAAAGGTCAAGCACACTGGACATCGAAGTAGCGATATTGTGTCTGGGCTCAAGAGAATTATCCATTTTTGCCTAGAGTCACATATATCAATACATGGGACAGATCTATATATGGTTTCCGGGTTCCAGATCATTATCCTTTCTACCTAGAGTCACTATATCATACATATATACTCATGAGACGAAGATGTTCTTTATAAGAATTGTGGGGTCAAAAGTCAAAGGTCAAGTGCACTGGACATCAAAGTAGCAATATATTCCAGGCTCTTCAGCATTATCTTTTCTACCTAAGAATCACCATAGCATACACATGAACTCAACCATGGGTCAACGATGTTGAATTTTGGGTCAAAAGGTCAAAGGTCAAGCTCACTGGACATTAAAGTAGCAATATGGTTTCATTTAAAATTCTTGAACAATCTTGTGAGATTGAAATGATAATCTTGTGTATATGAATATTGAATAGGAATCATATGCATATATTGAAAGATATTAACATGTGAACAAAATACTCTGTATTGAGACTTAAGAAATGCAAATATGAGACTCCCTGTGTGGCTATGATATTCAAGGTGAGTTAAGGCCTGTGGGCCTCTTGTTTGATGGACCAGTGTGTTACTAGAACTGTTGTTTGATAATTTATTTTAGGGTATTTAGAATTCATTGTAATGTTGGGTCTAATAATGATTTAAGTACTTGTTCTGTGTTTTTTGTGAATAGATATATTTTCTTAGCACTGCAACCATAATTTATCATTCTTGCTTCACCAAATATGAATCCCCTTAAAGAATGCAAATATAAGTGCATGTTTTTTGTTTATTTTCTATGCCCTCAAGTTAATAAAATGCACTTTAAATACTAGTAGTACACTACCAGTTTTTCCGTGGAAGAGGTCCACCATCCTAAAGTCAGTAATATTTTAACTCTTCCATGTGTCCGTCAGTCATTCTTTCACAAGGAATTGAACTGTTGTATAATTTTGCAAATACTTTTACTTTGAGCTTTATATTACTTTGCAAGTAAAATTTACCTCCATTTTATTTTCACTCCTTTTTCCCCCTAAAATGACTAATTTAAAACTAGGTGAATACAAATTCAAAACTTTTAAGTAATAAGAAACAACTTTGGAAGAATTTAAAATCTGGGCAAAATCTTTTTATTAACTTGTATTAGAGTAAGTCCTGTATAAAATGTATTTGCTTAGATAAATAATCCTCAAACTGTATCTTTTCCTTTTTATTTATACCATCTATGTTGTGGCAAAAGAAAGCCTTATACTTGAAAATTGCTTGTTGATATCAAAACCTTTCAGAATACAACATGTGATTCGTAACACTTTTATTTTGTGCAGGTGCCTTTGTGTTTCCCTTCGTGCTGATGTTGTTGTTGCTGGGAATTCCCCTCATGTTTTTGGAGTTGTCCTTGGGACAGTATGCTGCTTTGGGACCATCCGTATTGTTTGACAGGCTCTGCCCACTCTTTCATGGTAAACACAGTATAGGTCATACAGTACTCAGTAGAGCATTGACATTTCAATTGCTTTATTTTTCTCATAGTTTGGATTCTGATTTTTAATGAAAGAGAAAAACAATGCTGGAAATTGTCATTTTATTTGTGAGAACTTTATTTTCATATTAAAGTTTGCAATAAAATGAAGTTCTCGTGAATACTGGAAATTTTGTATATGAACTTAGTAAGATGAACCCAATGAATATTTGCACAAATTTTGTATTGCTGACAAATCTGAGAACAGTCCCATTAGAACCACACCCCACCCCTTTTCCTTACACTCATCCTGATAGGGAGAGGGGGTGTGGTTTTAATGAGACTGATCTGAGAAGGTAGAATGACAGAAATTAAGCTTTGTGAAATACATGTCATACTCTTAGACATTAGTCGTACTTTTTGATAAACATATGCAGGATGACATAGACAACTCCTTTCAATACTGTTGCTATTTACAGGTCTTGGCTATGGAATGATCAGCGTATTTGATGTCTGTTACTATTTACAGGTCTTGGCTATGGAATGATCAGCGTATTTGATGTCTGTTACTATTTACAGGTCTTGGCTATGGAATGATCAGCGTATTTGATGACTGTTGCTATTTACAGTCTTGGCTATGGAATGATCAGCGTATTTGATGTCTGTTTACTATTTACAGGTCTTGGCTATGGAATGAATCAGCGTATTTGATGACTTGTTGCTATTTACAGGTCTTGGCTATGGAATAATCAGCGTATTTGATGACTGTTGCTATTTACAGGTCTTGGCTATGGAAATGATCAGCGTATTTGATGACTTGCTATTTACAGGTCTTGGCTTATGGAATGATCAGCGTATTGATGTCCTTTGCTATTTACAGGTCTTGGCTATGAAATGATCCAGCGTATTTGATGACTGTTTGCTATTTACAAGGTCTTGGCTATGGAAAATCAGCGTATTGATGACTGTTGCTATTTACAGGTCTTGGCTATGGAATTGATCAGCGTATTTGATGACTTGCTATTTTACAGGTCTTGACTATGGAATAATCAGCGTATTTGAATGACTGTTACTATTCAGGTCTTGGCTATGGAATAATCAGCGTATTTGATGACTGTTACTATTTACAGGTTTTGGCTATTGGAATGAATCAGCGTTTTGATGTCTGTTATTATTTACAGGTCTTGGCTATGGAATGATCAAGCGTAATCAAAATTTGTGTCCTTGTACTACACAGTTATCATAGGCTGGTGCATTCTCTACCTCTTCACTTCCTTTACAAGTGAACTGCCATGGGAAAAATGTCATCCAGACTGGGCCACAGAATGTAAGTTAATGATTGGAACACAATGTAGATAAAGCCTTGTGGGGCAAAAAAATGATAACAGTTTTTTGCTACCTGCAGTATTTGTAATCAAAAAAGAGAATACAGAGTCAAAGCTGGAAACCAACACCCTGAGGTTTAATTTATGGACAGATCTCGCGAGTGGATACCACGCGGTATTTAACCGGGTATCCAAAGTAGAGACTTAGAGTAAAAATTCATCACCAACACATTGTAAGAATGCTCGATAGGTTTACCGTATTTGGTTGATTGGTTTCAACCTTAGGCACTCGTCATCAGAACAATTTTATTTGTATAACTTCTTGCTGACGTAAAAAATATGGACAGCGTTACTTTTTAAGTGATATGAAAGTCTGGTACATGTGAAATGGACATAGAATATATGTTTTGTTTAATATATTTAATTAAGACGATCCATAAATTCCGTAAAATATTAAAATTACTTTATCATAAAATTCCGGCTGGAGTTCATCTTGCAGATTGTACTGGTGAAAGTTCAATGAAGCAGACTATCAGGGATTGGGAAGGCCAAAATGTTCAATGGGACAATGGCCCCATGGTTCAACTTTTCAATGCACCATTTTTTAAATTTCATAAGCCATTAAAATATTTTTGAAGGGCGATTTTTCCGGTAATTTCTTGAAATAATAATTAAAACATTGTTTCTTGGTTTTATTAAAATAAGCACATAATTTTGTTTTCCCACCTGCACTGTCCGTTGTCTCGTCTGCATATAGCCTTGCCCTTCCAAAGTTTCGGGTTCATTTTGAACTTTTTCTTCGGGGTCATTTCATAATCAAACATGTGCTATTTGACCTTCTACCTGAACTGCCTATTGTCTCGTCTACATATAACCTTGCCCTTCCAAAGTTTCGGATCTATTTTGAACGTTTTTCTTCACATTTTATCAAATGGGCAGATTTGAAAAGTTTCTTTGAGGATAAGATATAGACGGTAGTTCTTCAATTTAACATTGGACACATTGTAGTAGAGAAAAAATACATTCCGTTCAGAATAAATTTGATATTCAATATTAGTGTTCGAGTACGACAAGTTGAAAAGTTCAAAAAAGAGAAAAAAGGTCTTTTTAGACAGGTTTAGAGAGCATTGGAATTCAAGCACGAAGGAAAACAGTTCACATGTTTTGTATTTTACTCTCTGAACGTACCACCCAGAACTTTGCCTTTCTGTTTCTTCATGACAAGAATGCCTTTATTTTTTACAGATTGCTATTCCTACAAGGATGCAGATGCTTGCCATGAAGTTGCCGGACAGGTGTACTACAAGCAAGTTTGTTACAACGCCACCGTGGCTTTGGAACGAAACCTCAGTCAACTGGCCAGCAATGTCACGAAGCATGCTCCAGCTCAGGACTTCTTCGAGTGAGTTCTTAGTTTTTGTCTATAGTGCTTCAAGATTAAAGAACTGATGTGGTTGTAAAAAAAAAAATTCTCCTTAAAAGTTATTTCGACATTATTTCAAATTGCATATCATTTGTATCATGCTATTTGTTGAGAGGGTCGTAATTTGATTGTGATTGAATTTGCATATTTTTAAAGTTTAACTTGTACACAAAGTAGTGGTATATATAAATTGTTGTGTATTTTCAGGCGTGGTGTTTTGGATCAGTCTGGAGGTATTGAGGATATTGGGATCCCTCAGTGGAAAATCACACTGTGCTTATTGTGTGCTTGGCTAATGACTTTTGCAGCTCTCAGTAAAGGTGTCAAATCTACTGGAAAGGTAAACAGTTGTTCTATTCCATATCTCTGGACTAAGATAACTCTGAAGGCAGGAATTTTGTAAGGTTTAATTTTTCAGTGTTTTTATCTTTTAAACTTAAATTATCCATGATCAAGAGAAGCTGAAGTGCTAAATGGAATGAAAACGCTTTGTCCACGAAATCAAGTTATCATGTACACACTTTCTGAAACCACCAAATTTTTACCCCACATAATTAGATAAAGTAATTCATCAGTATCTCGTATACTTGTAAACCTAAACAGTATGGCGCCTAGATTTATCAAAGGTTTTATGTTCTAAAGTAACTGTCAATAAATGATTTACACATCTGCTTATTCAAACATATTTCAAAATTATGAGTTAGTGGAAAAAATAAACCATTTCTGCCTTTTCAGATGGATTTTAAAATGAGTTTTTGGAAAAAATCAAGTTGAATATGATATCGTTTGTGATGATTGTTTTGACAGGTTGTATACTTCACTGCCCTGTTCCCGTATGTAGTGCTGTTTATTCTGTTTTTCCGTGGAGTTACATTACCTGGAGCCGCTGATGGCATCATTTACTACCTGACACCTCGCTTTGATAAACTGGGAGAAGCCAAGGTAAATGATGAGCCAGTACTTGATAGAGACACTGCATAATCAATCCTCCATAGATCTGACATGATTAAAATGGACAAACATTTATACAATGCCTAGGATTTAGTTTTTGTTTTTAATACTATGCTAGGTGTGGTCCGATGCCGCAGCACAGATCTTCTTTGCCCTCAGTCCCGCCTGGGGTGGTCTTATAACACTGTCCAGTTACAACCAATTCCACAACAACTGTTTCAAGTAAGGGCTCGGGTCTTAAGTCCGGTTTGGAATGCATTTTATGCAACATCCTGTGTAGCATTGACTATGTATATTATTTATTGACAGGGATTCTTTAATTGTGGGTATTGGAAACATCTGCACCAGTATATTTGCTGGCTTTGTCATTTTCTCAATTATTGGCTACTTGGCTCATGAACTTCAAATGCCCATCGACAAAGTGGTAGATCAAGGTATGACTTTCAGTTCTATATCTCGTAAGAAATCAACATTGTAAATCTGAAATGATGTGAAACACGTAAATATTTCTGTGGTTATGGAACCTATATTTCCATAAGTTTGTCTGATTTTCAGGTGCTGGGTTGGCATTCATCGTTTATCCTGATGTTGTGACAAGGTTACCAGTCTCACCTCTGTGGTCGATTCTCTTCTTTGTTATGATGATCACTCTTGGAATGGGAAGTGAGGTGAGACCAACAGATCCCAAATGTTCCTTCAGGAATTGGGTCTACCATTTTTAACTCATTTTGATCAAAATGTGTCCATCTATCTATAAATGACGGTGCATGTATGGATCTTTAGTTTAAGCTTCTTGACAGGTGCTCTGGTGACCACAAATTATGGCTATCATTCGATATATTTGCAAAATAAATTTTGTATTTTCATTAACTTCAGTTTGCCCTGCTGGAGACCATGATGACAGCTGTACAGGACACATTCCCTCAACTGAGAGCCAAGAAAACTTACGTTGTGGCCGTGGTGTGCTTCATCGGATTCTTGGGTGGTCTCTCAGTAACATGTAACGTAAGTAGAAAGTTACTATAAAGGGCTAGCACAGAAGTAAAACGGACTACTGTGGAATCATTTTAATTCGTGGGGGCCAATGTTCGTGGGTAACCAAAATTTTGCTGGTTCGTGGGGACGTAATTTCGTGGGTAATTGATAAATAATGCAAAATATAAAGATTTTATAAGGAAAATAAACATGTTCGTGGAAATGTAAATTCGTAGGTAAGGGTGACAAACGAAATCCACGAACATTGGTTCCCCATGAACAATGATGATTCCACAGTATGTAGTATACCGTAAAAGTAGAATGTTTAGCGAGCCGCAAATTTAGTCTTTTTTCCATGAAAAGTGGTATTTTATTTTAGCGAGATTCTGAAATAATTTAGCGATATGTTGAACATTATTTCGAAAAGCTCTACCGACGATTTGGAATGAATTGTTAGCAATATCTAATTTTAACAATCTCAAAACCCTTGCCAAAATTAATTCTGCTCATACAGTATTGATTGAAACCTCCTAAAGCATTGGGTGCTAATTAACTGATATGGATATGTAGTTGACAGTGCAGTGTGTTTTGCAGGGAGGCGTGTACATCCTACAGCTGATGGATAATTACGTGTCCAGCTGGTCAGTATTCTTGATGGCAGGACTTGAGAGTGTAATGATTGGATGGATTTATGGTGAGTATAGAACATAATTTGAAATTGGTAATGTTTTAATTGACATAGTTCAGAAGCCCTGTAATAATATTTACTAAATACTTACATGGAGCTAGCTTTGAGGTTAAGGTTATCTTGGCTTTGATGGAATATATCATGTTATTTTGATGTATAGCATGCTATGAATTGTGAATCAAGCTGATTAAATGCCTTTCATGTGCATTAAGAATGTATGTTTTTCCAATAGGACAAAGCTCTTAGATCTTGTGGTAGCTTTCGGTGTATATACAGGAATTGAT
>CAJDSM010019862.1:17553-28385 GCA_903981925.1 Ostrea lurida
CAGACCACCTTTGGCACTCCTCAGAGACCTAATAACAGTTTCCTTCGCTTACTGGTTATTAACTGTTAGTAGTTTTAATAGTCCAAAATAGGGATCTTGCCACACAGATCGAAATCCTCCTTGCCATAATTATGAATTCACCATTAAAAGTTGTTAGTAAGGTTAGAAATTATTATTGATAAAATGTAGGAAGTGTCTTGTTTGGACCATAACATATCACCAACATAAAATCAATATTTATTAATAAATTGATTTCTAAATATCAACAATTAACCATCCTCATTTTATGTCTTTAAAGGATAAAGGTTTATAAACTTGCAAAAATATTAGTTAAAAAGAATGGCTCAGTGCCTCTGGCAATTGATTTTTCCCAGTGAAAAATATCTCGCTACCCCAGAAAAGATCTAACCTGTTAAAAATCATCATCAGTAAAGTGGGTATCTTCGAAAGCAAACAGTTGAAAATTCTTTGCTTCATATTAATTTAAAAACATCCCTTCTTTCGTTCTGTAGGACACAACCCCAAGCCCCTCCTTACAAAGTTAATGTGATACTATTTGAAGACTCATTAAAATTATAAGTACAAAGAGGACTATATAGAAAGACTGTAAAGAAGGAAAAGCAAATTTTTAACAAAATCCTTCTTTGTAAACAAAACTTTTGAAATCGCCCCTTGATATTAAATCACATGTACACATGTTCTCCACTTTCACACACGAGACAACAGAAACATACACACTCACACCAAATACATAAGTATATGGAAGTAACCGCAAAATTTGCTGGTTTGTGGGGACGTAATTTCGTGGTAATTGATAAATAATGCAAAATATAAAGATTTTATAAGGAAAATAAACATGTTCGTGGAAATGTAATTCGTAGGTAAGGGTGACAAACGAAATCCACGACATTGGTTCCCCAGAACAATGATGATTCCACAGTATGTAGTATACCGTAAAAGTAGAATGTTTAGCGAGCCGCAAATTTAGTCTTTTTTCCATGAAAAGTGGTATTTTATTTTTGCGAGATTCTGAAATAATTTAGCGATATGCTGAACATTTATTTCGAAAAGCTCTACCGACGATTTGAATGAATTGTTAGCAATATCTAATTTTAACAATCTCAAAACCCTTGCCAAAATTAATTCTGCTCATACAGTATTGATTGAAACCTCCTAAGCATTGGTGTAATTAACTGATATGGATATGTAGTTGACAGTGCAGTGTGTTTTGCAGGGAGGCGTGTACATCCTACAGCTGATGATAATTACGTGTCCAGCTGGTCAGTATTCTTGATGGCAGGATTGAGAGTGTAATGATTGGATGGATTTATGGTGGAGTATAGACATAATTTGAAATTGGTAATGTTTTAATTGACATAGTTCAGAGCCCTGTAATAATATTACTAAATACTTCATGGAGCTAGCTTGAGGTTAAGGTTATCTTGGCTTTGATGGAATATATCATGTTATTTTGATGTATAGCATGCTATGAATTGTGAATCAAGCTGATTAAATGCCTTTATGTGCATTAAGAATGTATGTTTTTCTCCAATAGGACAAAGTCTTATTGATCTTGTGGTAGCTTTCGGTGTAATATACAGGAATTGATGTCTGGTTTTAGCTCACCTGAACCAAAGGTTCTAGTGAGCTATTCTGATCGCCTTTTGTCCGTCGTCTGTCTGTGCAGATCATGTTCGGTCATAACTTCTTTGTTCTTTAAGGTAGGCATACCATATTTGGCACATGGGTGTATCACTATGAGACGTGTGTTGCATATATTCATTACCTCTGATATGACCTTGACCTTTGACCTCAAGGTCTAAACTTATGTTATAACATGAGTTCGTGTCTGGGCCATAACTTCTTTGTTCTTTCCATAGGCATTCTATATTTGCACATGGATGCATCACCATGAGATGATGTGTCTGTCTCAGTTTGTCCATCTGTGTGTGCAGATTTGTGTCTAGGCCATAACTTCTTTGTTCTTTGGCATATGCATACCATATTTAGCATATGGGTGTATTATATGAGAGGATGTGTTTACATACATTTCATGACCTATATATGACCTTGACCTTTGACCTCAAGGTCAAAGGTATAATTCTCCAACTGGATTATATTTGGCATGTGGGTGTATCACCATGAAGAGGATGTATCACCATGGAGGATGTGTCACGTACATTTTGACCTCTGTATAACCTTGACCTCAAGGTCAAACTTGAAGGTTTTTTCTTAACATGGAATTCTGTCTGGGTCATATCTTCTTGTTCCTTTGTTCAAGCTTTAGTGACTCAAGTGAGCCAGGGGTTCAAATTTTTTTTTCATAATAGCCAAGTTCGGGACTTTAAGGGTGAATTTTAGACAAGTCCAAGGAAGAAATGTCGAAGTACACATTGGTAACACCCTATTCTAACATCATTAAAATTAAATTATGATACATCTTATTTGTTTTGAATGAATAAAAACAATAATATTATATTCATTATTTAGATTTTATGATCTTTATTTCACTTTGATATTAATGCGAAGTCCCTGGACTTTCGGCAAATTTAAGTGCCGAGTCCGAATCTAGAATTAGTTAGTCCCGGACGTCGGACTTGAGGAATTTTGAACCCCTGGTGAGCTTAAAAATATGTGGGATGTGGGTGGTGGGGGTATCCTTTGTGAGTTTTACTCACAGTATTTCTTAGACTAGTTATTTTTGTTTTACACAAAATGATATTTGAGAAAATAGTGATTAATTCATTATAAATTAATTCCTTATTCCTTTTATTTAATAGGTTCAGATAGATTCATTCAAGACATTGAAATGATGATTGGAGTGAGAGGACCTGTTTTCCACAAATTCTTCACACTGTTCTGGAAATTCCTGTCACCTTTGACTCTTATAGTAAGCATCATATCATGAATGGCATACTTTTGTAAAATAATAACATGATGTTAAATCTATTACCTGAATGAACCTATTTCAGAAGGTATGGAACAAGTTGTAGCTCATCTGATCCAGAGTCATAGCTGAAATTTTCAAACCAAAGTTCTGTAAATCTACTTAAAATGAGAACTTTATTTTTGTGGATCTCCATGAAATTGGCATGATATCAAATTATGGTTCCTGTGAATATTTCTTACTTTGATATACTTGTAATTTTGAACAATATCAGCATTTTATAAATGTTATGTCTTGCTGATGCATTTCACAAAGTAAAGATTCATGAAATTTCATACATGTGATTTACAGAATCTGTCAGGCAAAAATGATTCATCCTTAAATTAAAAAAAGAGCAAACCATGTCTCTAGGTTCTACTTGTGGTCTTGTAGAATCTTTACATTGAAATATGTTGATTGATCATAGATGGGAGAATAACAAAATGACATCGTCTGACCTGTAAATGTTATTGGGTGGACCTATAGGGATTTTATTATGGTTTTGATGATTTTTGACTTGTTCTTCTGTATAGCTACATAATTAGCTGCAGGATAGATAACGATTGTTCCTCTTATTGTTTCAACACTGCACCATTTCAGCAAAATTCAGACGGAAAGATCCTTGTGGGCATAGGGTTCAATTTTCTTAAAATGATGTGCCGAAAATGATAAAGACTTTTGCCAAAAATTTCCCTATATATTTTAGACCGAGGTTTGTTAAAACTTCCCATGGAAATTTACACAGGTGTTTATATAACTTGGGGAAAATGGGTTTCCAATTTTTCCGAGAGCTAAATCGACAACGAGGGTACAAATGGTGAAACTCGTATTTAAGCATCTTTTGTGTAATGGACACATAAATTCAAGTTTTTTGAGCGCATAGCTTTATCTACAGTTTGAAGTTTTATTAGATTGATTTAGTTCTTTCAAAGTGAAATACATATGTACTATAAAGGGCTTTAATTTCATGAGGCTAAAATTTCACGATTTCTATCTTTTAGCATTTCGTGATGGTTTAAATTTTGTGGATAGTCAAAATTCTAAGCTAGAATCATATCCCCAGATACATTAAACAGTATTTTGCGATGGTTTTATTTTCGCGTTAGTTGATGTCATCACGAATGTGGCAAAAATAAAACCCAGGCGAATATTTCCCCCTTTACAGTAAAACACAGTTTAATACAGCAGATATGCTTGTTATGAATTTACACTTACAACAAAAGTAATTTTCATTCCCTGTGAATTCTGTATGAATTAATTGAATATAGTGAATTACAAATTGTTTGTTCTCAGCTTTTCACTATTAGTGTTTACGGTATAGCAAATCAAAGTTTGTTAAATTAAGATAAGATTAAGATAAGTTCTGGTCCATGAAGTCCTCCATTGTCTTTGATGATTGCTGTACCGTGTACTATATTTTATTCTTTGATGGGTATACATGTATAATTATAATTTTTTTTTCTTTTAGTTTGTATTTCTGTTCAACTTGATCCAGTACAAGCCTTTGGAGTTTGGCGACTATGTGTACCCCATGTGGTCTAATGGAATTGGATGGATACTTTCTTTGATTCCAATCATCTTCATCTCAACAATTACCATATCTAAAATTCTCAAAGCTCCCCAGGAGAAATCAATTTTGGAGGTAGAATTTTTGAAGTTAATTTCTTCTTTTCTTTCGTAATGCTTTATATCTTTAGACATATTATCACATGCAAATTCACACAACTACACACAACCTCTTTTCACAATAGCACATCCTTTGATCTGTTATTGATGTTTTATTTCTAGCTTAGGTATAAGGTCAGAGTTATTTTTGCAAATCTTTTAAACCAGCAAAACATGATGTTCAATAACATACGGTAGTCAAAATAAAGAAAAAAGACTGGCTTTATAGAGAGCCTTTTCTTTTAATCAATTGTCTGTTGCCAAAAGTCCAATTTCAATTGTGCTTTTAATTGTCAATCATGTTCACTTATGTGCACATTTAATACCTCTCTTTGAAGAAAGCAAATGCAGTGCACCTGTTCATATACATACTACAAAAACATCAGTTGTATTTTCATCATCATCAAATAATTCTGAAGGGATTGAATGATCTGTGCATATCCTGTAGCTCTTATTATTATTATAAATGGAAGTCTTCAATGTTGGAGATCGAAAAAAAATTATGAAATGTTTATTGCATATGCCCTTATGTTAGACATTAATATTGAGGTAATGTATGTAGGCAGCATTTACCTTTTCGATGAGATAAGCAGACTGAGAAATACACCAAATAGAGAAATATCATGCCAAGTGATTTCAGTTCAGAAAGACTTTATTGATAGCAGATATCTATGTGTCACACTCTTTTTCAGAGGATAAAGTTTCTTCTCAAACCATCTCCTGCCTGGGGACCAGCACATAAAGTGCCAACCTTTGACATCAATGAGCCCGATGAGGGCATGATCTCAAACCCCAACTTCAGCACCGTTATACCAAACTATGACTCTAGTGATCCAAAGGTGTAAATCTCACAAGGAGTGATGGCGAAAGGGGGAGTAATTAACAAGGCCATTTGCTCAACCTGGAAGATGTGAACAAATGTTTTTCAATGCAAGCCTTTTGGTGTGTTATATGTTTAATTAACTCTTATCTTCTGTTACCCTTGATTGTGACAACTGGTTGAAATTTTATTCATTGCTTTATTTCCAAATCCAAAGTTTCAAATGTTGGCTTTTTTTTTAAATTGATGTACAGTTTACTGTACTTTTTAAAAAAATGTAGAAATATTTGTTATTGTTTTGACTATTATTTGATATATTTTAGTGCTAAGTGATATTTAGTGCTTAAGAGCATGCTGGTAACACTTTAATGTGTTTATGATTCTTTTAAAAACTTGATCTGTACAACAGCTTTTTTTCCTTCTGTGATGCTTTGATTTTCGATTTGGTTCTGGATTTGCCAGAATGTCCATGTGTTGTTTCTGTATTGATTCAAACATTACTTTATTTGTGTTCAGTATAATATAGAAACATTATGTTTGCATGGATGTGGAATGTTTTCAGCACTGCAGGCATTTAATTAATGGAACATTTTCTTTTATAAACATGCATTGTGGGCAGCTTTTTATTTTATCATCAAGATTTGCATATTATACATTTTTTTTCTTCTTCAGTTTTTGCTGCTGAGGTTTGACAAATTACACAGTCATTAATGCTTGACAGAATTATTTTCATACCATTAATTTTTTTTTTTTTTTTTTTTTCATTTGGGTAAATTTTAATTCGTATTTTTTTTTTTGGTAGAAATTTGCATGGTTTCAAAAGGAAGTTTCATGTACAGCTGTATATACATATATCAGAGTGTAGAGTGCAAATTAGCCTGTCTGACACATTCTTGTGCTGTGGTTTCACATGTGTGGCGTGCTTATACAGTATTTAATCACTTATGAGATTTTGCTTTTATGCTATAGAATTATCTTCATGATTCATTTTAAATCCTCAGTTGAAATTATGCAGCAGCTGTTTTGGCTTTTAAGTATGTGCCAAATTCAAAAAGTGCTTGTTTTCACGGTAATCTGGTGTTGTTTTTAAATGGAGAGGAATCGAAGTGCTACTCCTATCGTTTTACACTTGTAATTTACATATATTATTTTTGAAGATCAAATTGATTTTAAACTTGGAAAATATTTCCATACCTTCATAGTGGTACATGTACATGATGCATCTTTTTTGGTACCATTTTCATGTGGGTAAAATTGTTGAATAAAGGTGCAAGTTTCCTTTTATGTAATATGTTTTAGTATTATGAACTATATGTATTTTACATAAACTTTTGTCTTGTTTCTTTAAAACATCACTCATTTTACATATATATATATATACAATGTAGAATTTTAGATATTAGAATCTTGTGGATATATAGAATCTCATGTGTGTATATATATGCTACTTAGTTGGAGAGATTAGCTCAATTAACTTAGATTCTAAAATGCAAACATTCATGCAAAGACAGAGATGTACACATAAATATTTTTGCAACAGATTAGCAACTTTCACAAGTCCCTGATTATCTTTTAGGCCACGATATTTCAGTAAAATTGCATTGATTTAATTCACATATACCATATTGATAATCAAAGGTAAAAAGTTCAAACCTCCAAATTTTTTTACTGAAATATTTAAAAATTTAAAGTGAAGTTTCAAAACAGAATACACGTCAGACCCAAACTCAGCAAGATTTCAGGAAATATTTATGATTTGCCTATTATTTTTTTTTACAATAGTATATTTGTTGATGATCAAATCGTTTCCGAAACTTGTTTAGTTGAATTTCAGTTTATAATGGGAAGAAAATAAACTTGATTTATCAAACCATTGAATAGAGATTAAGAATACATAGATGGTCCTGAAGTGGTAATCAATGCTATTGAAGGAGTTGTTTCATACCTCTTTTATATGTCTCTGGCAGAGGCAACACAGAGGATCTTGTCAGTAATTTGGGAGAATATAAACAGTAAATGCTTTTTAGAATAGTTTCCTCCACGTTATTGTTCGTGTGTTTATATTGATCTCGATCATGTACATAATCACAAAGTCAGTCTATTTATTTTGTGATTGTTTTATATACAGTGTATGTTCAGTTGTTAAAAAGAGATTTTGTGCACTTTCTAATTCTGGTAGTTGTGGTGCATCTGATTGATGATTGCAAGAAGATGGCATACATGTAGAACCAAGGCAGTGCTACGAATCAAGAAATGTCATTTTTATAACTTCATTGGGATGTGAAGTGCAGTTGATCATGTTATCAAATTCTGTATTGTCTAAAGGACATTACAGTGGTGTCATCACATGACCAACTGCATTTCACAGCCCAATAAAGAGTCAAGTTATAAAAATGATATATTTTTACTGGCGTGTACATTTGTTGCTGGTTTGTAGTGATATTTCATATCTTAAAAGATTCTTTGAAAGGCAGAAAATGTTATGAAATGTCATTGAATTGAGTCATTCAATTATGATATCACAGTCGGTGTTGCTTTTATTAAACCATGTCCTAGGACGAAATACTCCGCATTGAATATTCATACCTGGAATAATTTTGCAGAAGATAAAACATTTACAGTCAAAGGTTTTTTTTTCCAAATTAATTATACAAAAAAGAAAAAAATGTAGAAAGACGTCATACATTCCACATAGCACATCAGTACTTAGATTCAGGAAAATCTGAGTGGCCTCACTGGTAATGATATTTACAGACTACTTGATGCATTTCTTCATTTCTTGCTTCACTAGTGTTGCAGTACTTCCTCATCTTATGCCACCCAAATAAGTATGTTTTTATTGGATTCATTTTGTGGTAGGCAAAAATTTTTGGGTCACCTTAAATACAACAAAGACATGAACCAAAATGTCTGGTTTCATTAAAGTTTGTTGAAGTTTGATTTTATTGTATAATGTGCATTTTTTCCCCCTCAAAGAGTAGTCTCTCTTTAAATGCGTTGAGTAGACTTTTTTTTCTATAAGGAGATGTAGTCCTGTGAAACTGCACCTTAAATATGTTTCAGTCATTTTGAAACATACAGGGTTATGTGGGAGGGGGTCACAAGGGTAAATGTTAAGTATTCATTAAAGTATGAAGACATTGATTCCAATGGGCCATTTCTTATTGTTTTCCATACTGCCAGGCAAATGACATCTTTAGAATTGAAGTACATGTATTAGATGTTACAGATATCTTGTTTGAAGCTTTAGAAATGAGAGTTTGTGTATGATATACTTTATGAATTTTTAAATGGGTTTGCTGGAGCAAATGTCTGTTACTTTCCATGATATCAAAATTTTATCTGTAATGACAAGCTGCATTATCTGTTATAGAAGTTTGTTTTTAATTGTTCAAATGCTAAGAATGCTGATAAAAAATTGTTTTGGTATTTAGTGGTGAGGCTAGTCATTATTTATGAACACATGCATTTACCTCATATTCATTTGTACGAGTATACTTTTGTCAGTTTTCTTTAACCTTAATTCATTAGCAGTGAAATCGGGGTTTGTTTTGCATATGTGATGCAAGGGATGTAAAAATAGCCATGTTATGACCAGTTATCAATTTACCATGTATATGGATTTCTTCTTCTGGCATAAACCCTCATGGTTTCCTCTGCAAATAACAAAAAAATTATTTCTTTATGCACTTTTCAATTCTAATTGAAGGTGTAGAAATTTATACAAATGATGTTACAATATTTTTTGACTAAAATATTGGGAAGATTACAGCGATCAAAATGTTGTTTGTTTTGTCCCCCTAACATGGTTTGCACTCAGTCGTTGTCCACTCAGTATCTGATTAACAGACATTAAATTTAATACACGGCTGGCCACAACAAATGGATTACCCCAATTCATTTTCACATCCATAGGTATAGGATTTTTTCTCAGGCTTATATTAACTGTTGTCCAACCGGTAACTATAGAACCCTTTGTCCAGTAGTTGTCAAAGTTCATAGTTATGTCATGACCCTTTTGATTTTCAAGTGATAAGGTCAGGGGCTATCTACCGGTAGTTGAAGGCCCTTTTTTGGGGCATGCATGCAATAGTTCTCTGTCTGATAGCTCATGAACAGTCGACTCAGTCCTCAACCTTTACAGATGTTCATCATCACTTGCTTTGATAATATCAACTGGAACTGTAGTTTAAATCTAATGAAAAAGTAATTATGAAGGGTCTTAATCACTACATATTTACATGTATATATACTTTTTATTTACTGTGGCATTTATATTCATAAATGTTATTATCTCTGCATAATGTTGGAGGATGAACCTCATTCTGTAGGTGTACTTGTAAATAAGGGTGGTGGTATAGTTTTCTCTGATTTTTGTTGTATTCAATATGATTATACCAAAAAAAACAACCCAAAAAATGAAATATTCAGGTTTGTGGCTTATCATTATTTGGATGAAATGTGTTATGTATTTAAAAAGATACATTTTGTGTTAGTTTTTTTTTTTTTGCGATGTTTTAAATGAAAAAATGTTACTTCTTGATAATTCCGTATTGTGCACTTTTCAGAATGAAATTGATTTGAAAAAGGTGTGTAATTTTTTTGTTGTTAATATGTGTGTATTGACAGAGCACAAATTGTCATTGTAAAAGGTTTAATATACACTGAACTTCACAAATAAAACATTTAAATAATTCATTTAGAGTTTCTCATAAACCACAATGAAGTAGGATGGTTTGTTATGTCACTGACAAGCAGATGGGCAACACTATATTCATGGAAGGATAATAACAATGTGTGTTGTATAACGAAAGATCTGTTGAAATTCAATGCCATTACCAAACGTGCGAAATCTCAGTAACAGAAATGTAAAAAAAAAAATCAGAAGTACTGAAAGTACTGAGAAGTGCTAAGCATCTTACTCGCAGATACAAGCTAATACTCTTTACATGTAACAATTTTCGTGATATTCTACTAACATGTTGACACATTCAAGCAGAATTACTCCATCTATATTGTCATGTATATAATTTTCAGGAAATGCCCCTTTAATATTGTTCTTTTCATTTATTTTAATTCAAAATGAAACATTACAAAATGGAATTTATTCATCTCTCATATTTGTAAGCTGCTACATTATATTTGTAAAATTAAAAAGAGTGTTGAATTATGAAAGTTGTATATATGAACAAGTAATAGTGTATTACACATCTAGTTGAATTGTATTGTCTGGAAATGCCGGTTTTATTGGTTGGAGACATAGATAACACAATAAACATTTAATTAATATTATTAATTAATTTGAAATACTTAAAAAATATTTAAGGATGTTTTCTCCATTATAGGAGCTCAATGTCAAATTCAATATAGCATATTGAATTCTTTTCTGAACACAAGAAAAAATAGAAGGAAGTTGAACAA
>CAJDSM010019865.1:25800-40179 GCA_903981925.1 Ostrea lurida
TTGATGTTATACACCTAACATCGTGCTCAGATAGCTTCCACGGGTTTCTGCTTGTATGGCGGACTGTTAGTACCATAATAGTAAACTGCTATATTAGGTCTAGTTTACATATAACTTAAAAACTCTTTTTTCTTAACTAACACGTTCCTAACCATTTACTTAAACTTTATGGACTCGACATCATGCCAGGGAAAAGGATATGGACCCACTGCAAGCCCTTTATTTGAAATCTTAAGTAAAAGGGCAATCCCAGAGCTGCGGGCGTATTTCATAGTTGTTGACAGTGTCATTTATTCTGATATGTTGTACATATGTATTTAAATTGCTTTGATAGATAAAATTGTACATATAAAATCAAAATATTGTTGTGCTTGACTGAGCAGACATGGCGGCAGTCGTGACATTCGTCCATGGCACCTGATCCCACTTCAGGTGTAATAAGGGTTCGTGTTTTCCCAACTCCTGTTTTTGTATTATATTTGGGACCTACGAAATTAATCACTGTTCGTCATCTTTGCCTACACATCTTATATTATTGCATTTTGATTTTCATAAAATTCGGGAACAAAATTAACCTTTGCACTTAGATATTTGATTGAACATAGATAATACGTCAGTCTAACAAACAAATGTTATAACTAATACTTTGACTTCAGTCTTTTCATTATTTTCTGTGTCGCAACATCCCATAATGACATGCATGCGGTGTTCTTCTTAACTGATTCTATATACAAGGACTTGATCAGCTTAATCGAGGCAGACAAGTGAAAAAAAAGTGTATGTTACAGGGGTTTCAACATAAAGAGAGAGATCAAGATTAATAAGATAATTGCTTCTAAATACAAAAACGGCACCCGAAAATGAATTTACTAGTCGTTGGGGAACAAGGACCACATAATGTTTGTTAGAATAAACACGAACTGATTGGCCGAGTCACCAATACATCTGAAGTGAAGTATTAAGAGAGTCATTGCTTTGGGTTTTTCTTATATCGATAACTATTTGTGTCTTTGGAGACTCATGGTCTTGCCAACGATATTCCTGTGAGTGTTATTCTCCATGTGTGCACTCATGTGGCCCCTTTAATTGGCAGACTTATATTCCTTTTGTATTCACTGGCGATATGAGCAGAACTCGCACAGCGAAACTGGTACGCTGAGGATAAAACGAAAAACTTGCCGCGTCCTGTGCAATACCTTTACATCTACGGTATATAGATGTGCTATCAATTAGCAATCATTCACCTTTTCTCAACAATTTATGTCACTTTGAATGATATCCCGTATACGTGAAGCTCCTGAGGACGATAGAAGGACACTCGTAAGAAGTCTGACTATCTGTCTTCATCATTGTGAGGATATTTATTAATCTTTTAAACATTGAATCTAATGCGCGCAAGACTACATACAACTACATAAATTATAAGCGTGAATGACTTTGACTTTCTGCAATCGTCACTTTCCTTTTCTACTCGTAAGTCGAATAGTATCCACTATCACGCTTTGTCTTATGGGTTATTATATTCGTTACCTGTCCAGTGTAGATTACGAATACGCAAGATGCATCTATTCGGTCGTATCCGACTTTTTAAAGCGAGGCAACTAGCTAATGAAAAGAAGCTTGCATTGCCTGCAGGTATAAACGACAGTCCGTTTAAAGTCATCATTGTCGCAAATTGCTTACGGTCGCTATAATGACCTTGATTCGACTTAGACAAATGATCATGAAGTCATATGTTGACTGTATTTGTTCTATACCTTTTAGACGTCATTGTTCCCTACTGAGATTTGACTAACGGGTATAACTCCGTTTACTTTACATTTCGATCTAAAGGGTACGGCGGGTGTTGCACCGGTCACACAGATGGCTCCGTCTCCATGGCACCTGATCACCTACTTCGGTTCTTTTGTCGGAGGTCCGGTGTTAGCCTAGCACGATTCCGATTATCGTATATAGTTTTTCTGGATTAGATACGTTTGGACACAACGTTAACACTTCGCCTTTTTGTATACTCCAGACCATGAGATGAGGAGGATACAGAGGGTCTGAGGAAGATCGCGAACGGTGTAAAGAATCTACGACGTCCGGGTTACCAAGAAGATGATTGAGAGAACGCCAGTCTGATGAAAGCGCGGTTTCAACTGTCCAAGATGAGAGCAGACTGGTAAGAAAGCCGAGAGAAGTCTTAATCACACAATGCGTAGAGGGTGTTACTCGAATCCAGTTCTCAGTCTTCAGTGTTCGACTTCGAGTCGTCAAGGTGAAAAGTGGAAATTTGAGCTAGATAATGATATCTGTACAGTCCAAACTAGCAGTCGGTGACTTATCTGAATCTAATGTGTTCAAACGTAAGTTGTGTGCAGTCTATATTTCGTTTCTTAGAACTCAACAGCTGGCTGGAAATGCATCTCCACTAAATACATGTTTTGGTTTGAAAAAGTAAAGACAAGGGACATCTCTCACCAAACAACTAATCAGAATGCTGGTTAAATGCCGGTGAAGCCGCTTGCTCTTTTTAAACTTGTGTGTGCAAATCGATTGTTAGCATGACATAACAAGATGAGTCTCTATCTAGTATATCTAGCATAGTCAATTGATTTATAAATTATGATTTGTTTTTCTCGGCATTCTAACCTGCATGGATGTCTTTGGCAGAAATACATTCGTTGCATTATTAATGATGATTCATTTGTTCTTTACGTACGCCCACGTCGAAAATTATTTCAACGTTCTATATTGAAGACGTTTACCTGAATGCCGGTGAAGCTGCAAAATCTTTAGTCTGAATACTGCGGCACTCGGCACCTTTGATGCTGGATCGGAAGAGTTCCCTTTTTTCGTGCGCTACACCGTGGCCTTCTGATTTCATTTTCTTGTCTAGTTGCCGAAATGAAGCGCCCCATTCAGTCGCCATCGTTACGGAACACGCAAGGGATGCTGGGCCTAATTCTCAATCGGTCTATTCCTCCCAACGGTCAAAATAACATTGTAAAGCAATATTCAGTTAGTCGAAGAGGGGATTTCAACTTACTATACAGTATTATTATCATAAGCGAATACATGTTAGACGAATGCTTTTAATATTGTTAAGAATTCCGTCGTGTTCTCTTACTGGGAATAGGTAATATAAACAGCAGGACTACTCTTGAGAAAACACCGTCAAAGGTAATACTTAATAATGATCACATTAATCTGCTCATTTCGACAGATCTATTCTAAAGAGCTACCTTGTTCACAACCAATTACTACAGATTCAACGTGGGAAAACTAAATGATTAGAAAACCTACTAAAAAATAGATACGAGATCTTGTTCAAAGAATTCTAAACCAGTTTTTAGCCAGGAAAGGGAAGAGTGATGTACTAATCAGAAAGCAGTTCTGAGTTTTGAATAACAAAGTGTCCATGCTCAAAATGGACTAACATACATGTATAAAGATGTAAAAGAGGGTACATTTTATCGCGTCATCAGATCGTCTTCTTTGGGCCCTGTTGGTAAAATATCGGGTGAGGTTTTTAAGATGGTCTTCTATCCTGGTCTAACACTATTCGAGAGCAATCTCCATTTCCACAATCTATGAACCGTTCCAACTTTAATGGTTAAAGTAGCACAAACTCACCTACTGGTGTTTATAAATTCTTACTAACACTCCTAGATTCTAGTAATTATATGATTGATTGGAGTTAGCTCACTGTATCAACTAAATCTTTATCACGAGCGTTATAAGACAACGCAGCAGATGGCGACCTTTAAAGTATCGTCTTTGTCGAAATCAGCTGTTGTTTTGATTTCATTTGATTGCATAACTTCATAGCTTAAGCTTAAAAGGTAAATTGTTATTGGGTTTGGGTAAACGGCACGGTCGCCTGAGTTTCCGAATCACGCGCAGGGATCTCAACTTTGTTCATGATTTCATGCGAGAAATTAGATTTTGAAAGTCAATTTTTGTATTCAAATTGTCCATATTTTCAACCTTTTCAATGTAATCTATATTATATATCACCTTACATCGTCATAATTAATCACTAATCGCGCTGTTTTTAGAGAAACTTTGTCCCAGATGTAGTGAGCCACACGAAAATGGTTTGTAGACATTGCTTGGCTTTGGTCATCAAAATGCTGCATATCTTCAATAGCTCAATAAGGAAAGTGTCGAGCTGCGTTCACGCACAAGTTCCGGACTTCGGATTCGCTACTTCAAAGGGGGGATACTGTTTGTTAGTATTTACTTGAGAGAAAAAAGTTAATTCTATAACAAACTATGCATTTTTGACGCTTCGCTTCTGCAAAAGCATGATCATTGGAGTCTATCGTCATGGTATACTCTTTTTAAACTTTTCAGCACTATAGTCTACTTATTTTCTACCACAGACACTCCCATGCAGACTGGGCATGATTTTTCCACCAAGGAGCAGAAGCCAACACAAATTGGTTGCGATTTTAATTGAGAAAGATGAATACCAAGGTCAACCAAAAACTCGGGCACATGAGATCAATCCTTTCTCCAAAGGGACATATCAGGGTTTTTTATCTTTTAATGCTAAGAAAGCCAGTGCATGTCCCATCAACTCTAGGGAAGATAGAGCTTGCCAATCAGGCTGAGAAACGGCGCAACAAATAAAGGAATGGGTGTAGATGTCGATATTATTGTTTAAAGTTTCTACATCAAGAACAACACGGATGTCAGAAATTAGGAGCCTCTAAGAACAATTTAACTATGAAGAAAGCAACATCTCTTGAGCATAGAAAATATGTGGCAGAGTCAAGTAGCAACGAGACAGGGATGTAAGATTCAGCAAAGCAGTGATTTGATGAATCCAAAGATAATGATCATCTGGGGAAGTGATATATCGGGTAACTATATGGGATTTAGGAATAGTGATATAACATTATCCAAAATAAAAAACACGAGAAAACCATACTAATAAGAGACACAATATTGAGTTCCAATGAAGAGAGGGATGATTTTTAGCGCAATTATGCAGTGCCAATCTGTTCCGAAGGGGATAGTCACATTCACCAAGGTGGATCACGGATAATTGCGTGCGTCTGCTCGCACCACATGGTCGTAAAGGAGGGAGTCAGCAGATAGTGTAAGCCTAAAATCTTTTTATATCAGAGAATTTAAATTGTGCAAATAGATTACTCGTGAAACCGCTTCACATACTTTACAATTTATGTTAGGGGTATTATCTCGCCTGTCGCACTCGTACATGGCGAGCTCAAACGAGGTGGCTACTTATGCCGTCCGCTAATCCGTTAATTTGTAAAACAAAGGAAGATAGTATGTATTGATGCAATTGAGGCCCATTGTTCGTTCACTAAATCAGCCACTTACGACTAATACGTATTCAGGCGTCTCTATTACGGTGCACTCACCGTGCGTTACAGCAAGATGTGTAAATCCAGCGTTGCAGCTACACTGTATCGCGTTCTATGGTTAATTTTTGCACCACTTGTGTCGAAAAGTTTCAAGAGCTATTTCATTGCACAAACATTGACTATGCAGAAAATCCAAGAGATCATGGCTATCCAGTCATGAATGATCCTACCTTACAGCTATGATTTAGTCGAAGGGCCCCTGTGTGCTTGTGCCAATACAGCTACTCGAAAATTTAAGACTTCACTTGATGCAATTTTGTAGGTGACTGATCTTGCCTGTGATTTACCACGACTTATTTATTAATGGATAAAGGGGTAAATTTTGAATATATAACTCTCATAGGCGTGCTCATTTAATCCACTTTATTAACTATGAAAGTCACGAGGTAAATGACAAAAAAGAGAGAGAAACGAGAAGAAATAAAAATTACCAAACAACTTGCGTTGCGTAACAGTGAAGGAAGTCTTTATCAGTATTAGTCGAAAGATTATTTGCGTGAACATAATACGTTTTAACTGTCCGACAGCGTCACTTACCAGCTACATCTGTGTAAGTTATTTCCTGCAGCATAGGACGATTTTTAGAGAACAAGGTTTCCATAACTGAATTCTAAATCATCCTTAAATCGATCTATAAAATGGTCAATTGGACTTCTATGATGCTGAAATATTATTTTATCTGACGATGTACTCTGAGTTCGAATATAAGGATCATGTGATTAAATGAAAATTGATCCACAGTATTACAACAATTTGATTATGCCAAGATGCAAGTACCTCTTGATGCATCGTGCTCTCTACAGACATTAAGGTGCAAAAAATTTGTTTGATTCAACCTATATCAAATAACACCCCACCACTGACAATTCGAAGCTTTATCTATCATACAAGTATCCGATAACTCGTATTAGGAAAATGTCCAAGAGAGGAACCTCCGACTGATTCGAATTAGTCGCTCGATAACATCGAGTTCAACTTAAAAACTTTCAGCTCGAAGGTAGAGTAAGAATACTAACAATAAGTATTAATCCAATGTATCTGAGTAATAATGAATGAAATTTATAGAAAACGAAGTTGTAACATGACTCTAATCTGTAAAGTGACACTAATGAATAGAAGCTGACTTCCTAATAGTACACTTTTCTGTAGCTAATAATTTTGCATTTCCGCATTGAAAATTAGCCGAGACATGATTCTGAATTGTCGGAGATACACTCAAACTGCCGAATCTTGTATATCATCCTGCTATGGTGTTCTAACTGTTATAACATCCGCACGACTGGCAAGCACAGTGGATTCATAAAAATACAAACAGAAATGTCATTTGATCCATCAAGAGGGTACATCATCTGTTATGTGTTGCTTCAGATGCATGATGTCCGGTAGTAGGTCCTATTATTTAAAAGTCTTGCCTATTCAGTTTCTGAAATGTGCATTTGTCTTTGAAATAAGTAGTTTCTAATTGACAGGCTCCTATAGTAATTAAATTGTATCATTATCGGTGATTTTATATAGGGGTCTACCTTACGAAAACTTTCCTATCGTGTCACTGAATCACTATTAATAGTGGTCAATATTTGCACCTATGATGATGCCCCGCCTTCATATATATCTCATCACCGCAACGTCGTTTTATCATGTTGTAATCCCAACAACAGATCAGGTCGCTTTTACATATAGAACTAAAAAATGTCAACAAAGATAAAATGTCTACTAATACAATCTAATAGTTTCATTGATAATGTACATTTAATAGTTGTAGAAGTCGAGACTTATTTGATGTATCGCCTATCAAAGTCTCGTGTAAAGTGTGTCAGGCCCTGGGACATGGGCCAATATTGATTATAGTGAACTTGTTCGCAAATATAAATTTATGAATTCGTCTAACATCTAGTCGGTAACAAAGTGAGTTAAGGTGATTTAAGAAGTGAAGACTATAGCTACTTAGGCGAGTCTACCGCCTAAAATTACTGAAGACAACACATCTTTTTTGCACGAATATATCCACTTGAAGACCGAATAACTTTCGGCTACATATATCGGGATATATCGACATTCTCTTCAGTCGCGAGGAGTCATCTTTTGTCCGATTGTAGTACTAACACTCGAAACTATCTTCGTTATTAGTGATTTCAATACAGGAAAGTATAACTATGATGCACACATATAGCTAATTGGTTTGGATTACGATAGAATACAGGAGTCCGGTTAACCGTCCTGTTCTGAATAAATAGCACTTAGTGCCTGACACCCGGTAATAACAATCTCAATAATCTTGAGAACCATTGTAGATATACGTTCTTGTTCTTGGGACAATCCATTTTGTAAAATGACCAACCGCAAAATTATTTGTTGTAAAAAATTTGGCTAGAGAAACACTATATTAATTTAGAGTGTGACAAAGAATTAGGGCATTAACAATATCAATTAGTTAGAATTTGTTCTAGGTAACTTTAGCTCACCCCTAGTTGTGTGCACAATGTTGGGACTGGAGGGCGTAGAAACTGCACCTAAAAGTGAATCAAATTGTTTTAGGTGAAAACATTCTACTTTTTGCCACCATACTGCCATATCATCTTTGGAAAAACTTTAGCACAGAATCACTTATTTTGAGTTGAAGTTCAATGATGCATAGTAAAAGTCTTTTATCCATCACGTTAACACTAAAGACCTATCTAAAACATACTGACCTGCTGTCTCATGGGTAAGGGTTTATATTGTAGCCGGATGGGGAGTGGGGCCGTAGAGAGTGTGGGTAGCAGTAAGTGGCAGTGAGAGAATGAGACATGGTGGTTGTAACTTGGTCTTAGTAACCAGCACGACATTCGTCGGCAAGGGAAGCTGTGGGCGTATGGAAGCACGTCTGTGGACACGGGCACATAAGAGGTTTGGGGGGAGGAGGTAAGGGTTCAGTGCTGCTTGCATCCCTGGGGCGCTAGGGGGGGGCGCAGAGGAGTGCCGAGAGAAGGTCACCATTTGGAAAAATCGCTGCGGTTACGGCGGTGGAGCTGGGGGTAGGTGGGGCCGCCGAGGTGGTCTACGCGAGTTGCTTATGCTACGTTGAGTTTACGTGGAGCTTGAAGATAGCGGCATTTTGTAATGAATTGCAATGGGTAAGAATTGGAAATTGGTATCGGCAAAAGGAGAGGAGTTAGGTCGCCTCAGGGGGATGAAGCGCTGATGCCTGTCGAATGGGTGATGTGGGCTCGAGGGCGTGGCGAGGATGGGGGGGAGGGCATTTGTTAACTTTTTAATTATAATTTTAAATTTCAATTGTTTCGGATTTCCAACATCGGTTTTCGAGCGATCACTGAAGAGACATTATTTGTCGAAATGCGCATCTGTTGCACAAACGTTGGTACCTGATATTGAATTTATATTACAACGCACATGTCTGGAGGAAACCAAATGCTATAGTGATGTAGATGCAGGAGGCTTTTTGACCAAATTGTAATTCTGTGGTGATTTCTGTGTAGGGGTCTGACCCCCGTGGGTGGTGGGGGCAAATTCTGTACTAATTGTTTATTATTAAAACATTTGAAGAACGATCTTTCTTGTAATGCTACTTGTTAAGTAAAACAACATAAATTTTTTGAAATGAGTGGAAGAGCTCTACCTTAATCAAATTGGTAAATTTCATGATCCCTAGAGTATCGGGCTTTTGGTTATGAGGTGGGGCCAAACGGTAATTGAATAAAGTGTGTTAAAATTGAACACTTTCAAACTATCTGATAACCTACTCAGTCCTTTCTTTCAAATATATAGTAAAGCAATTTTGCACACAAGGGGCATAGTGCATGTAGATTGTCAGGTCTGCTTGCACCACCTGGGACTGGGGGGTTGGGCAAAAAACTTGCCCAAAGGTGAGCAATTTCTCAAAAATCTTCTTCTCTACACCACACATGTCTGAGAGAAACCAAAGTGCTAGTGATGTATGAACAGGAATGGGCCGTTTACCAAAAATTGCATAATTTGATGATCCCCGGGGTAGGGGTTCTGACCCCAGGGGTTTGGGGACCAAACTTGGTAATCATGTGGGTTTTATATGTAAAACATTTTGAAAAGCATAATTTTCAATGCTTTTTACATATCAATTAGGAAATTTCAATGAAATATAGACATGAAAGGTAGTCCTTTATTATGATTATACTCCCCACCTTCAACAATGTTGGAATCGGGGGTGTTGTTTACTGGAATCGAGGTGTCTGTCCGATCCGCGTAGACACAATAATTTCCCAACTTTTTAGTGTACCTCGCCATCTCGTGCATAGGTCTACCATGGGGCAAAGATGTTTCTTAATTGAATTTGGGGGTCAAACAGGTGCAAAGGTCAAGCACACTGGATATCGAAGTAACGATATTGTGTCTTGCGCTTTAAAGCATTATCCATACGTGCCTAGAGATCACCTATTATCATACATATCGACTACTCATGGACAATTCATGTCGCTTTGAATTTGGAGTCAAAAGTAAGGTAACGTGGGCATTTGACATCAAAGTTAGGCATTATATGGTTTTTGGGTTCTACTAAGAGCATCATCCTTTCTACCCTTAGAGTCACTATAAGTCATACATAATCTATACGGTTACCATTCTTTATGCACCAGATGCGCATGTTTTCCCGACAATTATGTCTCTTCAGTGATGTCAAGACCGAAATTGGTTGACCATCGAAAATATGAAAATTTAAAACTTTATAAAAAGTGATAATGTAGTGCAAAAATTGGGGCCGAAATACTTCGAAGGATTAGAGCTATGCCTGAGGGAGAGTAATGCTTAATTTTGATATGAAATTTTCTGAATTTTAACTACTGCATTAAAAAACATAAGTCGTATTTAAGCTAGGTAATCATAGTAGCAGTACATAGCAAAATGGCTGTTATGAACCCTGGGGGACATGATATACTATTCATGAGAACGAAGATGTTCTTCTATTTTACGAATTTAGGGTCCAACAGGTCAAGCCTACCTGGACAATGAAAGTATGGGTTTTCCAAATTTAAAAGTCTCGAATAATCTTGTGAGATTGAAATTGATAATCTTCGTGTATATTATACTGAATAGGAATCATATGCATTATTTTGAACGATGTAAACATGTAAACAAAAGATCGTATTTGAGATTAGAAATGGCCAATTAGAGACTCCCTGTGTGGGCATATGATACTCATCGTGAACCGTAAGGCCTGTGGGCCTCTTATTCCTCGCAATCCAACGCCACCTTCCCGTTTTCCCTCACCATTTCGCTATGGAATATTTTGGGCAACCTCATATATTCGCCTGGATATTGCCTGACGGCCCGATAGGACCAAACGGTAGTAACAGGCAGGTGGCAGATACCATTACCCACGAAGTAAACAACAGCATAACCGGCATGGTGTCAAACTTCTAGCACACAGGGCAGCTACAAATTCTAATGGCAAAATTGCGTGAACAATCGCTGGAGCCAATTTCATATATGGCCCATTTGAGAAATGGACCTCGGCTTTTCTGATTTTTACAAGTGTAATGGTTCGCAAAGCACCCAAAAAACGTTCAGGAATTACTCAAAATGCCTGGGAGATCGACGGCGGCAACTAACAAATAATTGGCACTAAATATGAATGCTATTTCCGCTCTCGCAAAGTCCTCACATCCACATTAATGTTATGGGGGATCAATACTGACTGCTGGCTATTTATGGATCTTCATAGTAACAACCAGTCCTTCACATCCATCTCCTCAAAATACGATTCGATACATTCCAGTACATCTTACTTCACTATTACCTAAGTCCTAAAAACGGACCAATGGCTCGGTTCCAACACTGTCTAAATATCACCAGTAAAATCTTAGCTTACTGTACTGTGACCATTTTACCTCCTAAACTCGTATCTAACAACACAAGTACCTTAGCTTGAACATATCGATGACAAAAAATAATTACCCGCTTCCAATGTTCAGATCTATTTTGAAAAAAATGTCTCACCCGCTTACACGCAACCAGGTCATTATAAGGTCCCAACGCTTCCAGGCAAGGGGAGGGGTCGAACAGCATATTGCTAAAGCAATGGGAGATGGAATGCCCATGCTTATCTTGCATTAATTCACCCTACCGTATAAACTATTTTGGTAAATTTTTCTTTCACCTTGTATATATGTTCAATTTCATTCCTTATCATGCCTAACTTAACCAAGTCATTCAGGTGCATCTGTCTGGATAGTCGGATCCTTATTGGGCCGGGTTAGTAGCACAGCATAGACCAGGGGCTCTCGCCTAAACTCTGCCAGCAAGATCCATTGGAACGGTATTGGGGCTTAAAGTGGGACCAGAACCCATAATCTCGCACATGGTCAAACATTCATCCCCACGTGATATTCTTCTGTTTCATGACGGTATCAAATTGGCCTTACGTCCTCCGACCTCAGTTTAAAATTCATCGCCCACAACAATCCAATGCACACTGTTAAGATACCATGACTCAGTGGCCAACTTCCAAGCTTGTATTGGTCCGGCTCCTTGCTAGACGCTATTGGCACTTAGCAAGCCCTTTTGCGATGGACCCAAACGTTAGCCAAAAAGAACCGCGCGAGGTTAACCACCTAATGCAAAAGTCATTGCCACACGAGGTCGCGGGTATCATATAGATCAGGATCACATCCAAACCTCACAATTAAATTATTCCATCAAGATGGCACTCGCCTATCTATTTTAGACAATCAGTTATTTCTCATATTCTGGAAGGGTTAGAATCAGTCTTGGTCGCAAGATATTCGTCAGTGACCTTTCATATCCATTCTGTTTTGTTGCTTCTTAACCCTAAGCTGTAGTTGATTTGGGGAAACCTTAACATACCTATTTTGTTGTGGAGGTCACTGTGCCAATTATGATTACTAATTTCTAGCCTAAGAACCGCAACTCCTCCCACTGCTACTAAAGCAGGCGGCGTGGAACAAATGAAATACCTGACCATTTAAAAGGTCAAAAGACATTGTTTTGAAAAGTCACTTTGATACATGGTCCTTTAAAAGCTTGTCATATATTTAATATTAAATGTATTTAATATATTGTCAGATATATAAGACAGTCATAATTGTCTAAGTTTTGATAAAGTCAGTTTTTGAGTGGGGCTCACATTAGTTCATAGCCGGGTAACATGCATCTCCTAACTAAGGGAAGGATGGTAGAGGCTGGTGAAGGTTTCGGGCAATTTGTAAATTACACTTACTAATATAGGAAAGGAAAGTTGACGATTGAAAGTCAAAATCATACACCTTTATCAAAATTATGTCGTTCTCAGTGTGCCATTAGAGTCAATATTAAGTAAAATATCCAAATATGAAGCAGATCTGTCAGATTCTGTGGTGTCCTTATAATACTTTAAAAATGTTTTTTTGTTGTAAATGTCGAATAATGCCAATTTCATGTTCAAATTAAACATTTTGATGACATCTTCCATTATTCAACTAATCGTTAATGTTGAGTTGCTATGTCACAGAAATTCAATTAATGACATTTTCATGTAATGCATAACTCACAGTTGCGTAAACAAACTCTATGCCATTGACTTGCACAATTAACAAATTAACAAGCGTTGCGCAAGCGTAATTCAGCACAACCTCGCCGTTGTACAAACTATACGTTGCAAGAAACAAAGACACGCAAGACACCAAAATAACATATATATACCAATAACTATAAATTTAAAATACATTATATATAGTATATATTATATCGTATAGTCTTTCGACTCCTGTGTTTCCAAGCAACTCGTTCAACAATGGAATCTATTCACATGATCGTTTATTTTTAGTAGCACACGTCGACCCAACAATGCATATCTCCTTTTTAATAACAGACAAACAATCCGCTGATACAATTTTAAACACAAAAAACGTGGCATATTCAAACAACACTGCTTTGTCAATTGGAATAAGTTAAAAGCCAAGTCTATAGTAAGAAAAGAAAAAAAAAAGAAATGAATCAAGCATCCCCTTAAATCCTTTTAAATCGTCTAGTTCTGCGAACAATTTCTTAAAAAGGGCATGGCTCACCATTGCGATATAATTGTACAGATAAATACTACGTTTTGTCCACTCACACCAGGGCATTTTAGACGGCACAGTTTTCAGCAATGTCCCGGTTGTAACTTATTTTCAGCCACTAAAATAGATTAATTATATACGCGGAATTGTTCACAACGACATCGACAAATAGTTATTGACAGTTTGTTAAGACATCAATTGCAAAAACAAAATTAAAAAGGAAATATAAATAAATAATCAACCCAAAAATGCTACAGTAGTCTTAAATACCGGAAAATGTTTGTTTCTAATATCTTAAATCATTCGATTCGAGTATTTATAAACTATCTGTGAATATATGACAGTGCCTTTATGGATATGTACGTTAGTTCGTAAGAATTGTTTCAAAGCCTTAGGTTATTCTGCTCTCAATATTTGTTCGCTTTATGACTTACACAATCATTCACTTGTGTTTATGATCAGAGGCCAGAGTAAACAGACGATAAACGTCCATAAAATCAGCCCAGTAGGGGACATTGTGTAAGAAGTATTGTATTGACGGTAATAAATATTACTGAAAGAGGATTGAACAGCGTCTCAATGTATGTTGTGCACTCAAATAAAGTTAGAAAACACGTATTAGTAAAGTTCGGAAGTTAAAAACACGTATATTATGAGTTTATATAACTTCTGACTCTGCATCTTTAGATGGAAGTATAATATCATCTCTAACAGTATATCGAACTATTTTTGTTATACACCGCTCCTAAGGAGGGGACTGTACTGGTTTTACCACAATCTGTCCTTCCATTTCCTTTCACATTTTCCAGATATTATAAATTTTGTATCGGTATGGTGTATTGTGGGATGTAACCGCCTTACTTTCATATTTAAGCATGTCAGACGGTATTTAACTGAAGACAATGTATTGGATATCTAGATCGTTACTTCGACCATAGAGCTTGCAAAATTCTGTCTTTAAACATGCATGTGAA
>CAJDSM010019871.1:20271-41964 GCA_903981925.1 Ostrea lurida
AAAAAAAAAAGATTTTTAATTGCTGCAGCACAGCTCCTACCGTTTGGATTATATATAAATGTCTCAAGTTCAAATTCTCAGATTTCAAAAAAAATATACATCAAATGTGAATTTTTTAAGGCGAATCTCTGAAAGGAGCGATACGATACCAAGCGTGACTTTATCCGATATTGGACCGATACAGCTAGAGACATTACCCGATATTTGGACCGGTAACAGGCTAGGACATTACCCGAAAATAATTGGCCCGGTACGCTAAGAGACATTACCGATAATTGGACCGGAATAACAGCGTAGAGACACATCTACCAGAATATTGGACCAGGTACAGCTAGAGGACAATTACCGATTATGACCGGCTACGCTACGAACGAATTACCGCTATATGGACCGGTTACAGTACAAGACATTTACCCGATATTAACGCCGAGCTACAGAATTAAGCACATTTACGACCGAAAGTGGACCAGTAACGCTAGGATGATTACCCGATATGTGGACCGTGACAGCTAAGACATTACCCGATATTAGGCACGCGGTCACAGACTAGAAACATATATACCGGATATTTGAGGACCGGATACAGCTAGAGACATTCACCCGAATTTTGGACGTAAACAGCTAGAGACATACCCTATCTGGAAACGTACAGGCATAGAAGAGCCATTACACGATATGGGCTTTGGACCGGGTACAGTAGAGACATTACCCACTTTGGACCGGTATCAGCTGAGAACATACCCGATATTGGACCGGTACACTAGAGACCATTACCCATATTGGAGACCAAGGACAGCTAGGACACATTACCCGATATTGGACCGGTACAGCTAGAGACATTTGTTATTTAACAGGAAGGGTGGAAATGCAACGTACCAGACTGGGTTCAAACCCGGGCCCCCTGAATCTCCACTCAGGTGCTGTACCAACTGAGCTATCTGGCCACCGACAATCGCACCCGACTGACCGCTACACTCCTCCCTCCTTTAATTATGTCTGAAGTCACATCCAGGATATTTTCCCCCTGTCAGTTCCAGGGGCTGATCTACGGCAACAAATGCAACAGGAAGGGGGAAAATGCAACGGATCAGACCGGGATTCGAATACCCCCCACCCCTCTGAATCTTCATGAAATGAGCGAACTGGTCACTAGGTGATTGAACCCGGTAGTCAGCTACAATTTACATCGTATGATGTACTTTCTTTTTCCATCGCTTATGAATAGTATACACTATAGTTTAGATTGTAATATATCAAAGGTTCTTTGCAAAGACAAATTATTTTTATCCATTAACCATAATCGTAAAATTGGCAGAAAATAGAATTCCATTTATTAGTAACTTGTAGAACGAGTTAACATTTTTCTAAATATGTTTAGTTCCGTACCACACTTTTTGATACGTGAATAAATGCATCCTGTTCATAATGGGGTGTAGCTGTGATATTTCAATAATAGAACTCAGAATTGTGTGTAAATACAAATTTTCTTTTATTGCTAAATGTTATTGTCATGATTTACTTCGTTTTCTGATCCCTGTTTGATGTGTGACGATTTGACTGGGAACCTTCTTTTACGAACGATCTGCTGAATCACTTCATTTCCGTTTAGAACAAGATTTGTACCGAAACAAGGAACATTGTTTATTGCAGAATTTTGCAGTGAATTAGGATATATCAAGCTGCAGAAGATATTGTAAGTATTGTAACTTTTTATTTAATCTATATTTTGCACTCCACAGATGTTATATTAATTTGGACAGATGCCAGAAATACTTGAACAACTTCGACTCTCAAGAGCACTTGAAGAAATTAGGAACTATTTTGTTTACATCAGTCATCCTCGTAGTTTTATATAATTGACATGTTGTTTGTAACACATGAAGCCGATTTTGTATAATTCGTCGACTTGCACTTTTTAGAACTTTCTAGAATCTAGAAAATGGCCCAGTTGTAAGAGCAACAAAAACATTTACAGAAGTCAGTACTACCAACTATTACAGTTCAAGAGCTTTTATGCACGTGATTGCCATTTTATTTTAGCACATCAATTCATCTGACAGGCAAAGTCAAAGTTAATAGGACATCAAAAATAAAAAACCCATGCATTCCTGCATTTTCTTCTTTCATCGCCGTAGTTCTAATTTTTCGTAAAACCCGTTCAGAAGGGCTGTGTCCCTTTGAGGGGTCAATCAGTGTCACATTAACAGGGGCTGACAAATACATTTTTGAGGCACTTGCCCTCGGGCAAGTGGCTGGTCAAAATTTACTTGCCCTACCTTTAAATCTGCTTGCCCTACAATTAAAAAAGATCACAGTTGTATACTATGTTTGTGTTTTGTATTTATTTCATTTTTCTTCAACTTCATATAGATCATGTACATCATGTTACTTGGGCACAACCCATGAACCTCACTGGTTCAGTGAGACTTTAAATTTTTTTTACACGAAACAGTTTGCAACTGTTGTAAAACAAATTGTTCTTAGCGTTACCAACTGCTGGGAATTTCATATAAATGCTGTACGTAGTACATCATGTTATTTTCGATATCATATTTTAGTGAAATTTCCTTACAAGGTGGAAGGTCACGTATCCTTTGATAAAGCACTGCTTCCTCTGAATTTTCTCATACTTAACATGTTTTGATACCAGGACTTTCATTGTTGTTATTGTTAACCTGTTGCTAGTCAGCGGGTATTCCCCCTTTTTGCTTAACTTGAATAAATTTGTTGATGCTCGAACGCCGCGCCACAATGTCATCATATACGTATACGTCTTTTAAGCACTTAAACTTTAGGGTCTACAATCATTTTATATAGTGTTTTCGCGACTAAGAACATCAATTGTTAATTCGTACCAAAAACTACTTTCATTTTCAATACGAAACCGCGATAGTTGTTTAAAAACATTACTTGCCCACGGGCAAGTTCATATTAATTTTTTACTTGCCCGATCGGAAAAAGCACTCGCCCCGGGCGTCGGGCAATGGGATTTGTCATCCCCTGCATTACAAGTTGGTAAATTTGCAACACATGTTAAACATACAAATATCCAATCCTGTTAAACATGTTGCAATTTACCTGTGTAGAGTATTCACTATTTTTGGATGTCCCCTTTACAATATTATGGACTGTTCACTGCTATCGTTGCAAATCAGATTTAATTTGGATGTCTTTATTATTCTGTATATGACATTGCAGATCCATAGGCAGGGAAGAATATTTGAAAATTATTTGATGCAGCTAAGTACAATATACGTAGAGTGTTGGGGGAAAATGTGGAAATTGCACAAAAAAGGAATTGACTTTTATTTATAAATGTACAGTTCATTTTCACTCGCAATACATGTAGACTAGTGCAAGAATAGTTCAACTACACAGTATACTATTATTAACGAATGGTTGGAAATGTTTTAAGTCTTGCATCACAAATGCACATTCATCAAGTTATTCTAGTCCTGATATGCATAATTTTAAAAAGATAAATTGTATGGCATAGATTGTATGAATGATCAATTATATAAAAGTATTGACACAATTGCATGATATATAATGTATACGCGTATTTCTATTATTTCCATGGACATTGTACATGTATTTGTGTCTATGAAAAAATGAATTGTATAAATTTGAAAAAGAAATGAAAGTACTTCCTTGAATTGCAGGATCCTGAAATCAGAATTTAAATTACCTTGTCTGAGTGACATTATGTAATCAGAAATCTGCAGGGGATCTCGATCACATCTGCAGGTACATGACAACTTTTGACTGTGACAGGATATTGTACCTCAGAATTATTTGTAGAAGGATGTTCTCAGTATATTTTAAAAGCTTAATGTATTTTGTTGTTTTCAATATTTTATAGCATTAGAGAATTGTAACTACATTTACACTGGCAGTTCTGTGCACATGGAGAGTGCTTCATCTGATAATAAAGAAAGTAGATATGTTTGTTAGAATTAATGCACATTTTATCTGAGTGTTTATTTTACGGAGTTTGTAAAATACAGGTTTTTTTCCTTTCTTTTTTAAACATTTTTAGCTCACCTGAACCGAAGGTTCAAGTGAGCTATTCTGATCGCCTTTTGTCCGTCTGTCTGTCTGTCTGTCTGTCCGTCTGTCCGTTAACTTTTCACATTTTCGACTTCTTCTCAAGAACCGCTGGGCCAAATTCAACCAAACTTGGACACATTCATCCTTGGGTAAAGGGGCTTCAAGTTTGTTCAAATGAGGACCAGGCCCCCTTCAAAGGGGAGATAATCACGAAAATGCAAAAATAGGGGGTGTCATTTAAAAATCTTCTTCTCAAGAACCACTGGGCCAGGAAAGCTGAAATTTATATGGAAGCTTCCTGATATAAGAGGAGATTCAAGTTTGTTCAAATCATGACCCCCGGGGTTATGATGGGGCCACAATAGGGGATCAAAGTTTTACATATGATTATATAGGGAAAATCTTTAAAAATCTTCTTCTCAAGAACCACTAGGCCAGGAAAGCTGAGATTTATATGGAAGCTTCCTTATATAGTGGAGATTCAAGTTTGTTCAAATCATGACCCTCGGGGGTACGATGGGGCCACAATTGGGGATCAAAGTTTTACATATAATTATATAGGAAAAATCTTCTTCTCAAGAACCACTAGGCCAGGAAAGCTGAGATTTATATGGAAGCTTCCTGATATAGAGGAGATTCAAATTTTTCAAATCATGACCCCCGGGGGTACGATGGGGCCACAATTGGGGATCAAAGTTTTACATATGATTTAATAGGAAAAATCTTTAAAAATCTCTTCTCAAGAACCACTAGGCCAGGAAAGCTGAGATTTATATGGAAGCTTCCTGATATAATGGAGATTCAAGTTTGTTCAAATCATGACCCCCGGTGATACGATGGGGCCCCAATAGGGGATCAAAGTTTTACATATGATTATATAGGAAAAATCTTTAAAAAATCTTCTTCTCAAGAACCACAGGGCCAGGAAAGCTGAGATTTATATGGAAGCTTTCTGATATAGAGGAGATTTAAGTTTGTTAAAATCATGACCCCCGGGGGTACGATGAGGCCCCAATAGGGGATACAAGTTTTGCATATGATTATATAGGGAAATCTTTAAAAATCTTCTTCTCAAGAACCACAGGGCCAGGAAAGCTGAGATTATATGGAAGCTTCCTGATATAGTGGAGATTTAAGTTTGTACAAATCATGACCCCCCGGGTACTATGGGGCCCCAATAGGGGATCAAAGTTTTACATTTGATAATATATTAAAAATCTTCTCAAGACCAAAAGACAACATTTACCTTAAAGCTTCCTGATATAGAGTGCGAGGGCCAAGGTCACTCAGGTGAGCGATGTGGCCCATGGGCCTCTTGTTATATATCCCACAGGTCTTTCTGACTCTTTCAAATGATATGTATACATAATATGTACTGGGGTATAATAAAGAAAGGCCCATCATTTCTATTACAAGATAATCAATTTCAGCAATTAAAAATAATTAGTTTTAAAAGTGAATACACTGCATTCTGTAGATTTTAATTTGCATGTAATTAATTTCAATTTTCACCAAATTTCATTTAAAAATTTCAAGTACTTCCTATGATCGAGAATGAATTGAAAAATTGAACTGATTTATTTGAGTATAGATATTAACCTAGCTGGGTCCAATGAGCAACTTGTGTTTTTCACCAATATTTAGATGATGTTTGCAGTGCAATAGACAAATGACAATAACATCCTATTACCTTCATTCGATAACATTTTGGAATTAAAAAAAACAAAACTGCCCTGCATAGTTTGAAAATACACATGTGAAATATTTCCAGTGATCCTTTTTCCCAGCTGTCTTCGTTTGCAACCGACGACCATTTTAAACACCTGCGTGATCCAATCATAATGCTCCGTTTTTATATGTGTTTTGAAAATTGTCGCCAGTTGCAAAGTACAGCTTGGGGAAAAAGTGGAGGTGAGTTTTTCAACTTCAAAATGTTATTAGATGAAGGCTTTTTGTCCATTGCATTGATACAGCCTTCATACACATATGCATAGCTGCACCAGTCTCGAATATCTTTGGAATTTTTGGACAAAATTTTGGTGAGAATCTTATATGCAAGTTGAAATACAGAGCATGCTGTAAAATGCATAATTTATATATATTTGATTTATATCTATCTACTGGTAAATACCAAAATTGGGTACCCTTCAATAATATCTGGATAATACATGTCACTCAGACATCCAGAGGGCCTGTAGATCAACCACTAATTATAAGCAGACTCCTTCGTTTTTGAAACAGTTATAAATAGATAAAATTTTGATAAACTTGATAAAAAGTTTGGTGCAATTTTGTTATATAATATGGAATTCTTTTCCCTTTAAAAAAAAAAAAACCCTGAAAGAATTGCATCATTTTCACACCATGTCGTTCACTTGCCAATGAAATAAGCAACCGTATGAGCAAGATTAGCCGTGTACACACGAATGCAGTCACAACCAGAAACGACTGGCAAAATGTAGGGTTTTAAACTGCACAGGGAACAAAATGTATAGACATTTAAATATTGCATGACATGATAATACCGGGTAGTACATTGTACATTCAAGTCATTCATACATACTATACATTAGAGTGGAAGAAGTGAGATATTTCATAGATTAGAGTGTAAATGATATATTATAAGACAGTTTATAGTGTGCATGTACCTCGATCATGTATTAGTATGTCAGGATGTTTGCTAGTTTTGAGTTTTCAATGTTATGCTATGCCTTTCAATTATGGAAGACTCTTATCGTATGATAAAAGTGCACTCTGTACCATGTGCTAAACTATATACCGTTATGTTACGACGGTCTGAATGGTCTAATGATAGGCTAGCTGTGTAGCGGTCAGCCGGGTTTGATCTCTGGTGGCCAGATAGCTCAGTTGGTAGGGCACCTGACTAGAGATTCAGGGGGCCTGGGTTCGAATCCCGGTCTGGTCCATTCCATTTTCTCCCTTTCTATTACAGCTGTACACTTGCTTATTTCTGATGATATATAGTTTGTTGGGTCAAATGATAGTCCGATTTGCTGTTTATTTTTCAAAATTTGAAAATTGATTATGTATGGACAAGGTAACAAATCTGTTGCTTGGATTTTTCTGACAAGAAGTGATCAATTTGCTGGATCTGGGCATTTGTAGACAAAAAGTGATTGTGATGGTGAGCATCTTCCTGTAGGCTAAAAATAGCCGTGATGAAAGACAGAGTTCTGTAGCCGTCACAATAGTGACTTCATAACAGAGGATGGGTTAGCTATGTTTGTAGTAGCTAGGGGAAGGAAGTGTTAGATTTATATAACTCGGTGTATATACAGCACTTGATTACTAACACCGGGGTTTTTCTCAAGTACACTGATCTGTGTCATGTTGTGTTCCTTGTTGTGTCACTGTCAATAAAGATGGAGACGGATTTAGTCTCATCTTTATAGGATTAATTGCCAGTTCCAGCACTTCCAGGTATTTGTGGGTGCAGGTGTTACGAGTTGGGTATCTTTGTCCAAGCGTAATGGCTGCTTACATAAATTTACGTAACGGTTATACAACTATGAATTAGATGCCCTGACTATAGTACGCATTATCTTTTACATGTCATAAGAATGCCTTGCAAATTGTGTCTGCATGTACTGCATTAATAATTGAGAATAAGATCCGACATTTAGGTATTTTCTACAAGCCAAGGGTAGAATGGTATTTAATTTCCCTTCTGTTTCAGAAATCTTAATTTAGCTAGTTATTAAGAGACATTGAACCAAAACTAAAAATACGCATATTAATTTGTTAAACAAATTAGGAGTGAAACTATTTTATTGACTATAAATGCACACAGTTATGGTATTATTAACATAGAGTAGTAGGAGTAATCACGCAGTAAATATTTACTGATCTAAATCTGGTTGATGTTTATCTCTGACTGATTTAGACCTCCCTACTCCCGTCCAGACACTGCTAGTAATTCCCAGACCAAAGTCCAACACCTGAATTTATACCCTCAGTGCTGATATGAGGGATAAATTTGTCTTGTACCCTAACTAGTGAAATATATGGTTGTATTTAGAAAAATAAATACCTTGCACAAAGTGTTTCTATTGGAGATAACAATCAAGTGTATATTTATAGAAGTGATTGAATCTGCAAAATAGGGGAGTTGGGTGTCAAGTTACCTTATTGATTCCGTATAAATAAGGGAGGTCTTGATTTGCTTATTTAGCAGTATGTGTTTATCTGAAGAATTCCCAAATTTGGGAGATACCTGTACACTGACAATTGACCCCTCCATGTGTAGGTGCATTACGAAGTTGTTATCACCATGACATCAGAGTTACGAATTGTCTTAGGTAATATAAAGATTGAAGTTGTGCGTCCCTGAACTCCTGCATAAGAGATAACAGTGACAAAGTGCTCATGCAGATAACCTGTAAGATTTTTTTGATGAGGACCTGAGTGTGTTGTGCAGGAGGTAGGCTATTGAGAATTCTAGACATGTTCATATAAATTGATTCAAGTACCATATATACTCGCCTATAAGTCGGTTATGTTTTTTGAGATCATTTTGAAGGATTTTGCCATTGACCCGCCTATAAGTTGGTACAATTTTTTGCCAGAATCAGTTGACAATTTCAAATCAAAGTGATTTTGCCCCTGTTTCCAAAAAAAAAAAATTTGAGAAATTATACCGGAATTTAATTATTCTTTCTCCAAAAACCAATATCATGTCAATTCTTTCATTATTTACCTGTGTCCAAAAATATTTTTTATATTTCTATGTCCAGACTAATTTGTCTGGACGATGATCGTGATAATTGTCGAAGTTTACATGCTGTACTTTAAAAATGACTACATTTCGCTGACTAGAAAAATACTAATCTCCATAGGACTCGCCTATAGTCAGACATAGACTTTTGGACCAAAATTTTACTCCCAAAAATCCGACTTATAGGCGAGTATATACGGTAAGTGTTAATTTATTTCAGAAATAAAATTAATGTCTTGTAAATGCATGAGGGTATGAATTGTGACGCTTCACGCTTATCAATGCTCTCAATGCGCTGATGTACGTGCTTCATGAAAATTCTGCAGGCATGCAAGTGTTTGCAGTTCATTCTTTCATGCATTTTCAGAAATGAATTTCTACTTTCATTTGTGTTGCAATTCCCAGCCATTGAAATAGATGTACTATATTTTGGCAAGTAGTTCTGTATTCATACGCGCGTTGTTTACAGTACGTGGCATTGCATTCATGAGGATATGGCTGTCATTACAATTTGTAGAGATGTCAAAGGCAAACACTTTGGACATGTTAATGAAAATTTTACATGCTTAATTATTATTTATTACATGCACATTTTCCTTTGTGGAACCGGTCTGGTCGAGGTGGTTCAGTGGTAGAGCTCTCTCCTCGTGATCGAGAGGTCATGCGTTCGAGCCCCGTGCTCGCACCCGGCCGCATTAAACCTAAGATGTTAAAATAGATGGTGATTGTTCCTTCACCAAGAGCTCAGCATTCAGAAGTGAGGATCACGGGTCTTTCAGAATATTATAACCTTAAAAACAGAGGTTCCGTGTCACAGCATGTGTGGCACGCTAAAGAACCCTCACTGCTAAAAGCCATAAGTGCTAGGCCTAGGTCTAAATTTGCAGTCCTTCACTGGCAATGTGAATCTCGATCAGTATGAGTGAAATATTCTCAATGGGACGAAAAACAAACAAATAATCAATCAATCCTTTGTGGAAAAGTCCATATACGGTACATGTAATAATGAAAGAATAACTCTGTAATTTATCATAATTCTCAAATTTGTACACAGCTGCACGTGTGAAATAAACATGGTTTTCATTTTCTATATGATGGAGATGGGCCACAAAAAAATATCTAATATTCATGGTTCTACATGACAGAAATGATGTCCGAGAAATTGTAAAGAATACATTGCTTTGTAAATTGACCGTTTTGTTATTGGTGAAGAAAGCTTTGAGCTGTATAATCTATGACAGATATAAAATTTTCGTGAGCAGCAAACCATTTAGTTATTATTATAGGTTTTTGACAAATTTGATCGATAAAAGTCAAGATAAATGGTAGCACAAAAAGATTTTATGGTGGTGATTGTTGAATTGTTATTAATGGAGTATGAATGGTTTTATTTATTTATTTATTTATTTGCGGCCAAGGTGATTGAAATGCTGTGAAATAGTATTTAGATCTTCACATGTCATTGTGACCATGAAGTGTCCTAGTCGGTAGAAATCATTGTCCTCTGCAGAAGCTCACTAATCTACATGTACACAGATGTGTACGGATTTAATGTCGGTAGTTATCCGTTCAGACGCCGTGCAGGGACACAGATGTACGGGAAATTTTCTTTATCCGGACATTGTCTTTGATCCTACGGAATATCTCTGTCTTAAGGGGTTCAATAATTTTTCTCATCCTGTTGAATTCACGCGTTGCCTGTCATTTGTTAGACAGAAATACATCATTGATTACAACTTGGACACAGAGGAGAGAGTATTCGGAGAGTGTTTAATTGACTTTTTCTTCAGATATTCAAGTCACCTATTATAATTTGAGGTATTTTATTCAATTTTTCATCTTTATATTGACAGATCTGTTAATTAGATTGATTAATTGTAATTGTTTAATGTCCCGCTTGAGAATTTTTCACTCATATGGAAGCATCACCATTGCCGGTGAAGGGCTGCAAACTTTAGGCCTCACATAGATATGCTTGGCGCTCATGGCCCTTGAGCAGGGAGGGATCTTTATCGTGCCACACCTGCTGTGACACGGGGCCTCGTTTTTTTTGCGGTCTCATCCGAATGACCGCCCCATTCAGTCGCCTCTTACGACAAGCAAGGGGCACTGAGGACCTAACCCGGATCCGGGTGGGGTTTAATTAGACTGATGTAATGCAATAGCAGGTTTTATTTGTCATACCGGTACTTGAATTTCAATTGGAAATTCTCAATATGCAGTCCCTGTTGCATAATTATTGCACAACGGGCATGAAAAACAGGTGAAAATTCAAATTCTGGCATGTTCTCTTTAAATATGCCTGAAATTTTTTTATGAAATCCTTATTGAAAGTGTTTAACAGGAGTGTATTTGAGTAAACATAACAACCCCACAATAAATATGACTTGGGTATTTACTCATACAGCTAATCTACATAGTATAATAGTACATCGGAGAACATCCCTACAGCCCTCGATTTTATTACAGTCAATCAACATGCTGCGTAAAGTGGTCTTATAAAGATGCACTTTGTTGCTGTGGAGTATAGTGGGAGTTACTTGGATGTTTACCATTGTCAATTTTTCTTTGCATTACAAAGTGCCTGATGTTCACATGTGGCTCGTTAATTGTATCTGATTTGATGAGATTCGTAGTGAGTATTTCTAAAGCACGTGTTATTGGTGAATTTTTTTGCTGCTGCAGGTAATTAACGTGATTTATGTTTTTTTGTTTGCTGGAGTACATCATTACATCATAATGTATTCCTACTGCGATAGGACTGTATAGATGTTTGTAATGAAGTTAATAAATAAAACAAGGAAGAAGTGGTCTATATTTCATCATGCGAAAACCACAAGCAAGAGTCCAAATTGCATACAAATTGAAAAACGACCTTGAAATTAACATACATTGTGTGTGTCTGTACTTTTTTATTGTTTCACAATAGACATGTGAAGTTCATTATCTTTTGTTCTAGGCTTTGGGTGTAAAAGTGGTTTGGATCTTGCTATTTTATTTCTCTCCCCCTATCGTGTATCTGTTGACTGATCAGACGCACTGCGGAATGCATGAAATTGTTTTGTAGATATCAATGTAATTTAATTGTAACAGAAACAATTATTATACTGTATGAGTCAGCATATGACATTTATTTTTGTTCAACATTCAATTTTACATTGTTTAGAGAATGCTTTTCTTTAGGCCAATGCTTGCACTTTACTAGTGTGTATATACAAACAGTAACACTCAGTTATAGCAAATCTCCAGGGCCAGCGAAAACAGTTCATTATAACCAAACTTCATTATACAGTAAAACACAGTTATAGCGAACCTCCAGGGCCAGCGAAAACTGTTCATTATAACCAAACTTCATATAACAGTAACACAGTTAATAGCGAACCTCCAGGCCAGCAAAAACGTTCATTATAACCAAACTTCATTATACAGTAAAACACAGTTATAGCGAACCTCCAGGACAGCAAAAAACTGTTCATTATAACCAAACTTCATTATACAGTAAAACACAGTTATAGCGATCCTCCAAGTCCTGCCAAAAAAAGTATACATGTATTATAAGCAAAGTTTGTTATAGTAAAACTCTGTAATATAGCAAACCTCCAGGGCCAGTAAAAAACTACATTCTTTGTGACAGTGAAACTCAGTTAATGCAAATCTACATGCAGGGCCTGCAAAAAACTGTTCATTATAACCAATGTTTATTACAATTAAACAGTTATAGTGAATTTCCACAGGGTCAACGAAAAACAGTTCATTATTAAAATTTATTATATTTTAAAAAAAAATTTAATTGTTTTCCTCTCATAGGGGAATTAATACCACTTCGCAATAAGCTTGGATTCGTTATAAGCTGGCTGAGATCCAAAAAAGTCAATAAATCCTATTGTTATACCCATACTAAACAGTTCCTACAATATTTCTTACGAAAAAAAGTCCAACATTAGAACTGTTGGACTGGCTGGGCCGGAGGAACTGTTAAAATCGACTGTTAAAAAAGATTGTTGCCCGCTGACGTCATATGGCGCTAAATTGAGTTATCTTTTCCGCATTCGGATAACCTCGGCTGATTCTGGTAATCACCAGTTTGATGTAATCAGCCGAGGTGTGCCGAGTGATTTATTCCTGTCGTTTGGATAAATAGAAATCGTCTGAAATGGCGGATGGTCGTTTCGCTGCGGCGAATGAAGATGGAATCCAAGCGATGCTTGAAAGCAGGGACAGCAAAAACACAATAAAAATGTGGTAAAAACGTATGAAAATATTCTCGGTGAATATTATATTTTGACTCTGGACTTATCACGTCTCTTCGGATTAAATCTTGCGAAGAATTTATCTAGACATAGGCCTATTGAGGAAATTCTACTGTTTAGTACGGGTACAACAAAACAGTTGTTGACAGGAGTCTCGGAAACAGTCGACCTGTTGGACCGAAGTGCAAGCTGTTGCTACGGCCTTGCAACAGCTTTGCACTCTGGTCCAACAGATCGACTGTTTCCTCACCCCAGTCAACAACTGTATAATATCACCTGGAGGGTCACGTGGAGGTGAATATGAGGAATTGTTGACTTCTACTTTGTTGGATCCTCGGCTTAATTAGAGAGCTAGGAAGTATTCAGTCATATAATAATTGTATATTGGAGATTGTGTAATGATGATTTCCTCTCTTTGATTTTAGATTACTCCTCATCGTGGGAGAAGAGGCGGACGTTGGAACTGTTGATAGCCCGGTATTACCTACTCCACCGCAGAGCTAGGTCTCCCTGTGTTTCACAGGAGAGAAGACTAAAATTCAAGACGCCGTTCGCACTGAAAGTCCAGATTGTGTATAAAGGTAAATTCTGTGTATTCAAAGTCGTGCTCTCCTATCTTTGAAGATTTATGAGATTTTGCTCATGTAGATGCTATGACACATGATAACATAACCAATTCTATACAGATTTCATTCAAAAGTTCAATTTCAATTCGTGAAGTGTTGCAATTCTAGTCAAGAGTCGGTCCATCTGTAGATATGGTCATTACTTCAGAGGTGGTAGGACACGGACATTTCTGTATGTAAATATTAGGGTTTTAATATACAGTTAACGTATATCACTGAGGGAGTTAGCAAGATTCCAGTTCCCCGAAGCCAGGACTATTTCCCGAGGCGTTTCCCGGAGATTAGTCCTGTAATGGCAATTTTTAGGGAATTAGCCAAATCTAACCACCTACTTTTATATAGTGAAAAATCAGTAAAGGTATAATAATCATTATTAACTGCATATTGCCAGTCACAGTTTAATACAAGACGTGGAACATTACACCTCCTTTGAAATATGCACACTCATAAGTTACATTTTCCTGTCTCTATAGTTAGCACATGTACATGATACATAATTTTTATAATACTGAGTGGTAAAATAGTCATGGCTATTTAGGATGGCAAAGTATATTTCTCTTTCTATTCATGAGGCACAGGCACGGATCCAGAAAATTTTTCCAGGGGGGGTCCAACCTTAAGTATAACTGTGGAAGTGCACAAATATGAAAATAGCTAATTTTTTCATTTCCAGTAATATTGGCGATATTAAGCTTTGCAAATTCCGCGGGGGGGGGGGGGGGGTCCGGACCCCCCCCTCTAGATCGCGCATGAAGGCATATCAGGGATAATACTTGGAAATACAGTTGATGTGCCCATTCCTCAAATTGTTATGTATGTTACTCAAAAATATTGCATATACTGATCAATCATATACTGGACTCATGTTCACTATTAAAGCTTTGCTTGGAAGTAAGAATGGCGAAATAATGAGGCTATTAACACCGTGTTTAGTATATCTGTCTATCTGGCAGTCTGTATAATGTTGGGTCGATTTTCATGAGGTTCTATACATGAGTTCAGTCACGTTAAGATCACATCAGCTGGGTGATGTAACATTTCCTGAGCATTACAACACTGATGTATACACATAATCATATTAATATTTGTATCACGAAATTGCTTGTGAAGTGGATAATCAAATCAAAGGCACATACATGTATGTATTTTGATTCTTGAAGACCATGGTACCTGATTTTAAGTAGGCTGAGTTATTTTCAGAGATAAATTTCATTTTTGAAAATACACGAGGGCATAAATTGTAACGCGCCAGGATATTACACGAGGCATGTTAACGCTTCACGGAAAGCATGCCAGCATAAAACATTACCGTCCATACCCTCATGTACAATGTGTATTTTCAAAATATGTCATTAATTTTTCCTATATTTGCATTTCTTTTTCTTGATTTCTAAAACCATCAAGAGTTAAAAGTTTAGATTATGATTTAGAATTAAATGAATTGAGGGTAAAATCATGCCCTGTCCTTTTGAATAGTTAGCATTCCTTATTAGTGTGATCTATGAAAGATAAATGAGTATTCATTGATATTTGTTCACAAAATTCACCCTTTCTGTAGAAAAGCATATAACTTGTAGTAATTAGGTCAAGGCCACAGGTAAAAGAGGGCATTGTAAGACTGAAATATTGTAATAATTCGCAATGGTTAGTGACTTTAGTGTATTGTAGTTTGGTTAGGTAATTCCTTGGTCTTTGGGAGGTAATATTTAATTCACAAAGGCTTCCCTTTCTATAGTGACTTATATATACATCATGGTATAGTACTTCATGTGTATACATAAAGAATAAAGTGCATTTTGGGTGAATTGTTTATAATTTGTAAAACCTTTTGTAGCAAAGTGCAGTTAAATGAATCTCTTATCTTCTATCATTTTCCAAGTCCTGTTGAAAATAAGGGTACCCTACGTCAGTGAAATACTATGAGGTGGTAAACACCGGGGAAAAAGAAATATGTGTGTTTGTTTTTGTCAGTACTGACAAGTCAGGATTGTTAGATCAGAGGGTTAAGATAAGTACTGTACACAAGTACTTTGTCATGCAGGTTATTGCGTGATAAGTAATTCACTCACTGAGTGTAAACAGTTTATCATTTTTCTATAATTCGTCCAAGAGCGGAGCAGTTTTGAAAGTCAAACACGGTCTTGTCACTTGTTTAATTGGTTGGATCCTCTGTGTTTAGAAAAGCATATAGTAACCTCAATCCTCCTGACGGTACTCCATGGAGAATCGGGAATTTGGGGGGGGTACAGAGTGTCAGTGTGCCCTAGTTATGTACAAGGTTGAAATCCGGAGTGTTTCTGTTCGATATTTCTAACATACCGGTACTTTGGATATTTTTAAATTCTTTCAGGTAGGGTTTCCATGTATTGTAAAAAAAAAAAAAAAAATCCATTTAGTCCATTGATAACCTTAAATTTATTTGCATATAAACCGTATATTACCAAAAGATTGCATAATTTTTCAAAGCTGTACATATACAGTTCAGGTGTCGAAGTTAGTACTATCAGACAATTTTATTACATGCTGTATGTAATTAGATTACGTGTCGTATTAAAAATCAATAGGATTTCCTGAACGGCAAATTAGTGACTACACAGTCATTGGTGTCGTTATAATAAATAAACGTAATCGATACAAATTGAAGATTTTGTAGAGTTAACCTGATATTGCAAATCCATGCTTTGCTCTGTTTTCAAAATAGAAATGGGTCAGATGATAAAAGCTTGATAAAAAAAGTGGGTGACTACATGCATGTGATACTATGGTATGCAAGTGAATAATTACGGTTAAGACTGGCGAAAGGAGGAAAAAAGGGCCACTTCTAGCTTCCGTACAAATTTTTTATTCAATGACATCACAGTCATGTTAACATGTATTCCAATTTCATCTATTGTTTAGCATTCTCATGATTATTTATATTTTTCTCGATTAACAACTATGTGTGATGCAATGGGAATAGTACCACTGCAAAAAGTTTTGGTCAGAAAAAAAATAGTAATTCAAGGACTTTCATTATTTCTGTGCATATTTTTAGCGGTATGTGTATTTGATTTCCAATATTTCTTCTGTAGAGGGACAATTTATGACGTAGCATCATGGCCTTCTTCGGCAGAGACAACCATGAGGACCTGGTAAGTTCATGTTTAGGAGTACCGAGTTTTAATTGTGAGTGTCATCATCTAGAGGCGATGGTGGGGGAATTTGGTTCTGATAATTTGAAATGTATTTGCTGGGGGGGGACGGGGGGGGGGGCTCTGAGTTTTACTGTCATGATGAATGAATTCTACTTTGCATTTTTTGAATTTTATTTGGAAGTTTTTTTTAAAGATCAGGATTGACTACGGTAATGCTTTGCATTCATTAAGGGTTTTCTCAACCAGCTCATCTACTTAAATGGTGGCTAAATGTAGAATTATTACAGACAGTTTGACTAATGTCCAGTTTTTAATACTAAGGACAGTTTGACCAATGTCCAGTTGATATTATAAACAAATTAAAACAGGGATGAATGGGTCGATATATTATATAGGTTTATTGGTATGCAGTTTGTTTGTAACAAGTGCAAATATTCAAAGCAACGACATTTTGTGGGGTGCCGGTGCTTATTGAAAGCCCTAAAATACAAAAATCCCCTAAATATAGGTCAATTTTCTTTGATTTTCAAAGGTTGATCTATTTTATTCCTCTTTATTATTATATACTGTAAAACAAGAATATTTAGCGTCCTTTTTATTTTAGCGCCTTTGGCACAGACGTACGATGGCATGTGCAAATTAGGTTGCATGCTAAAAGGTTTTCATTTATTGACCAGGTGGTATTGTTGCGCTAAAATAAGGATTCTCGTTTTACAGTAACTCGATCTTTATAAATTACCTCCTCTGTTTTTGGTCTTAATTTAGAAATCGTGGGAATAAATAGCATTCCATATATGGTAAATCGTATTCATTTGTCTTTAACAACAAATAGATTTAGCTTTCATTTTCATAATATTTTAAAAAAAGGTTTGTTCGTAGCCAGGTGTTGTCAAGGAAGTAAAAATCGTACACGCACCCACGCTAAAACTGAAATTTGACACCTTATCTGGGTTAATGAATCAAAGCAATTTAACATGGCTCATTTATAGAGCTAATGAGTCAAACTGCTTTAACATATTAAAGCCTTTATTGCAATATTTAATAACTTCATAAAGGATGCTGAACATGGTATTGATTGAGATGTGAATACCCAACTTATGGTTGACTGGTCAACCCAATAAACAAACACGACTTGCTTATAAGTCAGCGTTATTGAGTTCAAATCTCTGTCTGACCCATACTGGCTGTCTTCTAGCCGACAAAAGAGGATTCTGTCAAAGAAAATGTTACTGCTGTGATGATCAAGGAACATATAATCAATGCTTCCAGATTAAACAGAAATATCAAAACAAGTCAAATCTATTTATTATGATGATGAAATATACAATTAACTTGTTAGTAAAAACACAAGTGAAAACTAAATTAAAATTGAGGTAAGGTATGATAAAAACTAGCTCTGATATTGATGACTGACTCCAGGGACAATTTAAGTGTGTCGTACTGTCGTGGCTATTTCTTACGAGTTATTTATGAGTGGAACAGTGCAACTCTCTGACAACACTAACGGGGAGATACGGAAATAAAACTCGACAACCTCCAGTCCAAGACTGTCTAGGGACGTTATCAAATAGTGAGCAGGAAAGCATTGATATAATACACTGTACTGTGGTAGTGTGAGATACAGGCCTTCCTACTAGCTCTGGCTAGTGGGTTAACCCTTTAGCTTGATTTGTAGAGCACTTAACAGGACTGTTGTGCCAGAGCCTAGGACCCAAGTTCAAATCCCATCAGAGGCATGAAAAAAATCCCTGTTACTTTATTATGATCTCTATAAAGAATGCACAAATGATAGTGACTTTTAGATTAAATGTAGAATTTCCCTTGTTATAACCTTGACATTTTATGTTTTTTGGAACTTTGTACTGATTGCATCAATGCAAGTGTCAATGAAGTGATTGAAATTAGATAGTATCAAATACAGAAATACACTAAGCATCTTTTAATGCTTTTTCATTCAATTGACCTAGCTGCAGAACTGTAGCTCTCTGAAAAAATATTGGGACAGATATGTTCCAATATTTTTTCAGAGAGCTACAGTTCTGCAGCTATCAATTGACCATTTGTCTATAAAGATCTTTCATATTTCTTTAATATTTCTAAAGTGTTATGAAATGCACTCAATTTCACTTCCATTGACCTTAATCTACATTTTTAATTACTATTAACCTTGAAAACCAATACCGGTAGCTATCAAGGTCTTTGCCCTAGAATTTCACCATTAATTCTCTTGCTCATGCACATATATGATATGTAATGTTGTTTTAAACCTCGTACGTAAAACATTTTGGACTTTCCTTCCTGGTTATCTCTCTATGTAAAATATCATCCTGCAGGTATAAAATAATTTGTTAAGACTGGATTAGAATCTTGTAGTCTAGCTGGGCGGTACTAATAATCACGTAAATGTACTAATGAATGTACAAATTATCAGGCAAGGTACTAATCTCTTCACAGCTTTGTAGTGAGGGGATAATTAAATGTTGTTAGAAATAATTTATGATATCAGCCCCATCAAGAAATCAATTACACGAGTGACGGAAAAAACATAATCTTAACATAGTGATATTACAATACATTGTTATTTAATTAGCGGAGGTTTCAAATTACCGTATCAATTTACCATTCTGACACCTCAGTGATGGGTCGATAGTAAAATTCTGCAATCATTGTGTGTACTTTAGGCTAGTAAGATTATGGAATCATATAAATACATGTAATAACCAATACTAATGGTCTCTGAAGTCAACCCAGATTGAATTACCTATTACTGTTTCTTTATAATTTGAAACCTACCTGCAATCAATGCAGTGTGTGAATTAACATTACAAGCAAGCACTTTTTTTTTTCTTTTTTTTTTTGGCCTCCAAGATCAATAATCAAAAAACATATTTGTTTTTGTTCTGTCTTTGTTTATTTTTGATTTGAGCAATATTTTATTCATGTATATAAATATAATAATAGAAGATACACAGTATAAATAGGGCTGGGCAGCTGCAGGTGTGCAACACCTAAGCCCTCTCCAGTGGTCACACTAGTCAGTTATAACAAAATTTTAAAATATAGCACATGCAATATTTGTCTATTTTTGTTATGAAATTAAAGAGTTCAGTTAGCTGAAAAGTCAAGGTCAAAGTTTGGGAATGTCAAAGATCAAAGGTCATTTTCAAGGTCAGAATCACCACAATTGATATTGGTTGTGTTTGGGACAAATACCTCTTGTTATCACAACCACAGAGCAAATATGTCAGTTTCCACTGGCCAGGAATCCCGGTCTCCACTAGCCAAGGATTCCGGTCTCCACCAGCCAGGAATGCTGCTGAACTGATCGGCTTGTGAATGACTTGGTGATAGTTTATTTTTGTCCTGCCTTCTTCCTTTGTGTATTATAGGTAATTGAACCTTATGCCGATGATGCAGAGCTCAGTGTGGATGAAAGGCTTGATCAGAAAAAAGTTTATTTCCAAGAGTCCCCGGTAGTTGCTTGTATTGAGTGCCATTAACATAGAGAAATCCAATTATGTCGAGAGTTATTGAATGTTACAAATCAGATCGAGGTATCGACTCGCACTGTTTTCTTATGATTGTGTGTCTATTAAATGTTTTAGCACACTCAGGTTTTTCTTAGGAGAGGATTACTAGTCAATAACCTCAAATTCCTCATTGAAATAAACATGTACGGTGTTTGTAAATTAAATCCCTAATCGGTTGATATTATCATCGCGCTGTTGTGTATATAGTTATTGTATCCAGTTTGTTGCCTTATTGTTCTATTTATAGACCACCAAAGATAAAAATATCTCTGTAGAGCATTGTGACCATTTTCAGATGTTCGATTTTTCGACGTTAAGGGTTCATTACACTTCAACTGTCAGAATGACTATGTCATTGGTCAACGGCTGTGGTTTCAATCACCTTCATAAACTAATTAACAGCGTTCAGGGGAAAGCATGCACTTTTACTGAGTATATATACAGGTACCCCATTGTAGACCCTCAGAAGTACACTTGTGAACAAACAAGATAATGAGATACTACTGGCCTATACTGATAACGGTATGATAAATAATGCTGGCCTTTGTTGTTGTTCGAAGGTGATGCTAATTAATTAGATGATTAATTACGGAAGTGTCTGTTTGGTGTGTCTCTGGAATGTGTTTGTGAGTCAATATACTTTTCGTTACAAGATTCTGACCAGGTGATATCGCCCTCCAGTTAAACAAACAATCTGTATTACGTTAGAGAACACATTGTCAACTTTATTTGTGAGAAGTTTGGTGCCGTATATTAAGTAATTTAATGGACAGTTAGTCTCAGTGCTTCTGCTGAAGTCGACAGAGTTAAAACTGACGACATCAGACATTATTTATTGCCAGTTGTGATATAACAAACATTATTGCATACAGACACTAAGGAACAACCTGTGTATATATAGGTAAGGCAGTAATTGGGTTTCAATAATTTTCAAATATAGTACCGGTAGCTGGTATTTAAAGGATAATCTTGGTCATTTTCTATGCTTGTGTATCATTAGCTATGGTAATATTACTTTCTGCTCAGAGTAAACTTCTTTCTTCATCAGAACACAGGCCAGCTAGACCATTAACACCATTTTCTTAATTGTGCACACATTATGGCCGATAATGTGCATAATTGCGTAACTAATCCCACGTATTCTACGCATTACTTTCACAACTACAACTTTTTTGCCGAAAGGAAAATAACAATACATGAAATCATGTGTTGCATTATAAACTGGAGAGAACTAGTTTAGGGAGATATACAGATTGTAAGGTTGATTAGAACAAATAAAATATAATGGTGTGTGGTCGGATCTATTCTGTGCCAAAGATGTGTGATAAAGACTTTAAAAACCATTCCAATGATAATAAAAGGCCTTCC
>CAJDSM010019872.1:0-11096 GCA_903981925.1 Ostrea lurida
TAGGTCCAGACATGTTATTCAGATCCTTTATTCTGGATCATAAATTATGTAATCAAAAACTATTTTCATGATGTATTAAGTGAATAGGGTAATTAAATAGGATATATTGATAAGATGCAGAAAAAAACCTGTACAGCATGCAGATTTAAGTGACATAATAATTGTTTATGTTAAGGTCAGACTGCATGTTCTATAGAAATTCAGTACTGGGGATTGGCTCATTGAAAGACTTAATTGCTTTAAGGCTGTAGGCATTTTAGGCAGAATATGTAAAGTGTTTAGCATAATTTTTTATCAGCTTGGTAATCTTTTAACATGTTTCATTGTGACATATGAGTATTAAAGAATTGGAGGTCTCTGTTTTGTATTGATCCAATCAGGGAACAAAGTCAATGGGACCTGCTTTATAAGTCCAGTCAGTCTGTTAGTTTAAATTTGTTGTAAAATAAGATACGTGATCAAGCTTGCATGGGGCAGAAATCACATGGTATTGATTGAACAGTCTTTTAAGAATAAAAAAATAGATTCCTTCTTTTACATTAATGTGTGTGTGTGTATTACAGATTCTCTTTAATGAATGTGATAATGTAATATTATAAAGCTGAGAATCAGCCATACCGATTTTATGAATGTCGATTCTCCATTAAGAATTCAGTGCCCAGGTAGTGGCAAATGCCCTTTTACACCCCCCACTAGTGAAGTGGAGGGGTGGGGGTTTATAGCGATCCCGTGTTCTGTTCGTTTGTTTGTTCATCCATTAGTCTGTTCATCTATCCCCACTCGCATCCACTACTCCTCTAAAACCACTCAACAGAATTTTATGAAACTTTCAAGCATTCTTTGTTACATGTTGCCATTGTGCACCTCCTATTTGATCTAAAAAGAATCAGTCATACCTATTTTATGAATTTTAATTCTCCATTAAGAATGTAGTCCTCTAGTGACAAATGCCGTTTTATTTCTAATTTCAGAATTATATTGAGGACCCGCCCACAAATCCCCGACAGGTGAACTCCACCTCGTTCCTACTGGATGTATCCCCAGACTCGACCGCAGGGCATTCCCACTCGTCCCCGGGGGTTCTGACGCACACCACACCCACAGAAATGCCCCGCCCAGACCACTCCCTCGACCACATCGTGGACCTGTTCGATGACGTGCAGAAGATATTTGAGCGGTACCCGCCTTTCGATGTCGGTGCTTTGTCGGCAGGTTCGGAGTTGTTAGCGTCGGAACATGTGACCTCACGCGACGGAGAGCGTGTGATTCCTGTAAAGGATTCTGCCGTTTACACGGAGGATGACTTTAGCAGTAAGTAACTGATTCAGAAACAGAGAATATTAGAATTTTACGCGAATATCCATACATGTGGAATTAAAGAAATCTCGTTTGGTGGTGAATATGTTCAATTATAAAACGCAGAAGTTGTTTCCTGAAGATTTTAAAGAAAAAAAATGTCAAATCTTTGACATAGCTATTGAATATGAAGTCACCAAGTATATTAATATAAAGGATTGTATCCTAGCTGTGTTAAGATAGACCTCTCTCTTGGAAAGCTTTTCTCACGCAAGAGAAGACTACTGTGGAATCATCATTGTTTGTGGGGGACCAATGTTCGTGGATTTCGTGGGTAATCCTTATACCCACGAATTTACGTCCTCACGAACATGTTTATTGTCCTTTTAATCTTAATAAATATTATGCCGATCGCATTATTTATCAATTACCCACGAAATTATGTCCCCACGAACCAGCAAAATTTTGGTTACCCACGAACATTGGCCCCCACGAATTAAAATGATTCCACAGTTTCTCACATGAGTTTTGATAAAAGAGACAGTTATTTGATAGCGTAGGAGATGATATGAAGTATGTACATGGTTTATATAAGCAGGTCGTGGTTACTCGGGTAAGTTTTGGCTGTTTGTTAACGTCTAATACAAGTGTGTGGTGTCCTGCAGTATGTACACACAATGTGACTTTCTCTTGACTGATCATGCTAAACGAAGAAAAACGGTTCAAACGAAGCTCCCAAAGGGATTTATATACTGCTCACCAAAAAATTTTATTTTGTTTAGCAATCCTTTTTGTAGTGTTCTGACTTATGTATTAACTCAATTTAGAAAGATCTGTGAAATAAAAATTATATTTCTTTTGAAAATAAACTCATGATTAAAGTTTCAATTACTTGTATTTCAGAGGGGAAGAAGCACAGGATATTTATATGTACTTTAAAGCAATATATATTTTTCAGTAGCAAAAACAAATATGTCATGATCTTGATCTATACATTTATTATACAAAAAAATATGTCATGATCTTGATCTATGTATACATTCATTATACAAAAAAATATGTCAATGATCTCTATTCATTTATTGTCAATAAAGCACAAGATATTATGTACTTTAAAGCAATATATATTTTTCAATAACAAAAAAATATGTCATGATCTCTGCATTTATTATCCTATAACATACTTGTCTGATCTTCAAAATATTATGTCTATTTTTATTAGTAACTATAAATAACCGGGAACTGTTAGATATGTGAAGGTGAACTCGGGAATGATACATCAGAGATATTCCATGTGGATCGGAGAAGTAGGGGATATGTACCAGGGCTGTCAATCTCCCTGACTTGGGTCCGATAAAAGGACCCTTCTCAATTGGAAAATAAGCAAAATTTTCCCAGTTTGAAGAACAAATAAATCCCAATTTTGATACCCGATAAGGAAGAGACATTCAACTTGACATTAGATCTGGATTTTGCTAATAAATAATGAATTAAAAAGCACAAAAAGACAGTGTTCTGAAATAATTTTAATAGAAAAAAGACTTTTAAATATTTTAAGCATTGGTTGTGTTAATCTACTGAGATTTTCAGCTAGGCAATTAAGTCTAAAAGAAATTATGAAATAGACAAATACTGTTATTTCTATTAATGCCCCCCCCCCCCCCCCCCCCCCCCCCCCCCCCAACCCAGGAATCTTTTGAATTAGGGGCATATAGTTCTTGCCTGTTTTGTCTGCATGCAGGAAAACTTTTAGGTCATACGCAACGTTCGTTTTGTATATATTTTTATAGAATAATTCTTATTATAAAATCATAGTACACTTAGATATTCTTTTGAGAAAAAATCAGAATATTTTTCCGTGTGCTTTGGTAAGATAAAGTTGATGAAGATGTAATTTTGACTATTATTCATACTTGAATTCTGAGTTACCTCTCTTTGGAGAAAGAAATGCAATGACCTTGTACATGTACATACTCAAAAAACACTGTCAGTTTGGTATGATTGTATTTTCTATCATCATCAAATATTCTTGAAGGGATTGAATGATGCTTGCTTTTTCTGTAACTCTATTATTATCATTTGGAAGTCTTCAATTTTGGAGATAGAAAAAAAATTGTGAAATGTACATTGCGTATGCCTCTTAAACATTGACCATAACTTTTAATGGTTAGTGTGGGAAGTGATAGGGATTTCACATGTGTATTTCTTTTGACCTCCTGACCTTGGATTTTTACCTAGTACTTTTTCAAAAACTTTAACAAACACATCTTGTTTCATACATGTTTTAAAAGGAAGTGAGCCATTAAGACAGAGTAGTGATTATGACAAAGTAGTAAGTTTGTGACTTTGACAAAGTAGTACACGATGTCCTGTGTAAACAAACAGTTATATTGTTTTTTAAAAGGGCTCTATCAATATTCACAATTATATTAGTTACTGGCTCAGGGCTACATTCTTATACATTGTGAGTCGAACTGAAGATTTTTGCAATGTTTTGATTCTCCTATCTCTGAATAATGAAGTGCATAGTTAAAAATGTTTTGGGGAACATTGTGTTGTTGCGGGTATATGTTATGACATAAGACATATTATAGTGGCATATATTCAAGTGTGTTACAATTGTATAGATCTAACATAAGTTTGGACTTTCTAATTTTGTGAGATATTATATATACGGCTTTGGTTAATTGAGATGATTTTTGAAACTTCTAAGCAAGTTTTTTGGTTCTAATCTGAGTATCTCAAAGAATTTCTCTTCTGCTCAGGCCATCGTAGCAATTCCTTCCCGCACATACACCATCCACTGCGGCCCCTCCGAAGCAAGTCTCACAAAAATGTCCGGCATGGGGACCACCAGAAAAAGAAGAAGAAAAAGAAGAAGCGGCGAATGCATGTCAACAAAAGCTTCCCCTCTAAATCCGCGTTACAGTCGCCCCCCATACCCGAGGACGATGAAGAGGTAAGGACGAGGGGATCTTGGTACTGTGGAATCATCATTGTTCGTGGGGAACCAATGTTCATGGATTTCATGGGACACTTTTACCCACGAATTTACATCTCCACCAACATGTTTTATTTTCCTTTTAATCTTTATAAATATCAATACCGTTTGCATTATTTATCAAATACCCACGAAATTACGTCCCCACGAACCAACAAAATTTTGGTTACCTTCGAACATTGGCCTCCACAAATTAAAATGATTCCACAGTATTTACTGTGCGGATAATTTGTGCAGTTGATTTGTTGATTAAGGAAGAACCCCACATTGTGGTATGGATAATCAATAAGTAATGAGGAAAAAACAACACATCCAGTTTTACATGTGTGTCATGTGACGTAGAGTTTTTTTTCTTCGGTATTTCATGTTCTTGTCTTGTTAGCTATATGACTGGTTTAACGTAAAATACCTGATTTGTTAAGTAACAGTCTGTGTTAAAACCATGCAGAGTTATGGATGAAAAGGTTTGAATCATATTTTTAGTTTACCTAAGTAAACTCAGGTTGACCTATTGCGATCTGTCAGCGTCCATCATAATCCATCGTGTGTTAAGAACTGAACAGTTTTAACTTTGTCTTGATATCTTTTCAAATTTGATATGAAGCATCTGTGGACAAGGGGGACATAACTGTCAATTTCAGGACTCGTGCACCCCAAGGTCATCATAGAGGCAGGGCAAAAACTGCCAAAAATTTAACAATCTTCTCTACAATCGCACATTTGTAAGAAAACTAAATGCATAGTGATGTAGAGCATGGGGGGCCCATACCAATTTTGTGAATTTCATGACCTGTTGAGTAAAGGTTCTGACTCCAGGGTGGGACCAACCTTGGTATATAACAGGTAGTGTATATTTTATGATCCCAGGGGTAAGGGTTTTGGTTTCAGGGTGGAGCTAAAATTATTATAGTGACATTTAAAAGATTTTTTAAAGTTTGCTTATTTGGTATAAAAACTAAATGCATGTATAGAACTAAGCAGAAAAGGATGTTCCAAAATAGTGTGTGAATTTTGCACCCCCAGGGTTTTGTCTCAAGGATGGGTCCAGATTTATGCTACATGTATATATCCACAGGCATTTTTATCGTTTTGGCTCAAATATACCATTAAAGGATCGAACCCAAGCAATATAATTGTCTGTGCCTATATATCATAGTATGTAAAGGCATTCATCTGTGACAGTATAGATTCATCAGGATTGGCACTTTCATGGGCATTTAAGTTTTAAGAACACATTTTGTTTTATACTACTGCTGGATATTAGAACTTAACTTACAAATGCGGAACAGGAATTTTTTTCCCCCCTAGATTTCATAGCCAGGTTACTGCCACTCAGGCGACCAGTAAGGTCTAGCTGTTAACCTTGTTAGGTGGTTACTGCCACTCAGGCGACCGGTAAGGTCTAGCTGTTAACCTCTTTTTAGGTGGTTACAGCCACTCAGGCGACCAGTAAGGCCTGTCAACCTCTTGTTAGGTTTGAAATTTTGTTACACATCATTAGAGAGATACATTTTTACTATAACTCCAAAATTTGACCTTTTCAGATACATGGAATTATTATATAATGTAAATTTTGCCTCATTTTCTTCCCTGAAGAGCAGACAACTTTGTATATCACTCAAATTCTTATGTAAAGAATTTAATTCAACATCTGGGAGTGAGGGGGGGGGGGGTGTATAACACACAAATGTATTCTTTAATAGGACAGGAGGATATCCAGAATTATTGTGTACTTCATACACTCGCAGTACTTAATATTTTTAAAATCTTTAGGGTGGTGATAAATCAAAAGATAAAACCACTTTATCACAAAATTGTATAATCCTTTCATTGACTGCAACATGTTTTTACAAATAATGAGTAAGAGACAGGGTCTTATATAAGAAGCCAAAGTTTGAATATATAATTTGTTTTGCATTACACAGTATTATTCCTCGTTTGATTCTGAAAGCGATTCATCATCAAACAGTCGTCGTAACAGTCAAGATGTGATGGATGGCCCTCTGCTCATTACTGAGATGGGTGACCTTGACCCTTCCTCCGGGGTTGACCTTGAGAGGATTCTTGGAGACATACCCCCTGAGCCCTCCACTACTTCTTCCAATAGTTCACAGTTAGAAGTAACGAGAAGCACAACTCCTGAAAGGAAGTCTTTTGGTAGAAAGGTATGTAAAGGAGATTTATAATCAATGACTTTATTACAAGAACAGTGATCAATACATATATATATCAAAAAAAAAAAAAAAATGGAGGCACTCTCAGTGATATTGGATAAAACATGAGGCAATATCAGAAAATGAAAATGTTAAAATGGTGATAGATGTGAGTTTTTTTCATAAATATTTAAATTGTAAGAAGTGTTTTCTACCTGATCTTTATGAGATTTAGCAAATTTATAATACATGTATGCCTAACAAAGCAAATTTGATTTCATCAAATGATTTTTATGCCCCCGAAGTCAAAGATTCAGGTGCATTTAGTTTTTGGCTTGTCTGTCCTTCTTTCTGTCTGTCTGTGGCAAAAAACTTTAATCTTACATATACAATCAATTTCAAACAGATGGAAAAACTGCTGTTCCAGATGAAAGTTTTTCGTTCTAAACTCAATAAACAAATAATAATAGGAAAGATTAAGCCCCACCCCAATGCTTGCGACTGGACGTGCTTAGTCAGTGGAATGGCGGATGTTTGAAATTGTAGCCCAAGCAATTTCATATGCCATATTCCGTTATCAAATTGCATGAAAATGCGAGAGCTCAAGGGTGCTTGTCCCCGCCCTCTTAAAATTGTTTTCAAAATACATTAAAGCGTTTACATGTAACCAACCTGATTTTTAAAACTACGACTTGTAAATCCCGCTCCTCTCCGATAACACTCTTTGCTCTTTCGCCTTTACCTGTTGACTGGCAAGGTCAGTTCATTCCATTTTTATGCCCCGAAATCTTCCGATTCGGGGCATATAGTTTTTGGTCTGTCTGTTTGTCCGTTTGTTTGTTTGTCTGCAAAAACCTTTACATTGGCCATAACTTTTGAATGGCAAGTGATGGGACTTTTATATTACATGTGAGTTCTATTGACAAGCCTTTCTACTGGTACCAAATTTTTGACCTTCTGACCTTGACCTTGAGTTTGACCTACTTTTCAAAAACTTTAACATTGGCCATAACTTTTATTGCAAGTGATGGGTTCACTTTTACACATGTGAGTTTCTTATGACCTTTCTACTGGTACCAAAATTTTTTGACCTCCTGACCTTGACCTTGAAGTTTGACCTACTTTTCAAAAACTTTAACATTGGCCATAACTTTTGAATGGCAAGTGGTGGGACTTTCATATTATACATGTTTGTTCCTTATGACAAACCCTTTCTACTGGTACCAAAATTTTTTGACCTCCTGACCTTGACCTTGAAGTTTGACCTACTTTTCAAAAACTTAAACATTGGCCATAACTTTTGAATGGTAAGTGATAGATTTTCATATTTCACATGCATAATCCTTTTGGCAGCCCCTTTCACTGGCATGTGGAATCTGGGGCATCAGTGTTTCACAAACACATCTTGTTCTTTGCTAGCAATGGGCAGGGTTTAATCTCTCCTATTGTTATTTGTTTATTTAGTAAAGAACGAAAAAACTTTTCATCTGGAACAGCAGTTTTTCCACCTGTTTGAAATTGATTGTACCTCTTACATTATAAGAGGTATTCCTTGTGGCAAGACCTTTCTATTGTTACCAAAATATTTGACCTAATTACCTTTATATTGACCTTTGACCTACTTTTAGAACCATATGCATATCTAACAGATTTGCTAACTTTGTGACCTTGACATTGACCTACTTTGAAAATTATACATTGAAATGAGTTCCACTTTGTTGTAATCCCGGGGCATCAGTGTTTGTGATCTTGTTATGACCATGTGTAACTTGCTACATAACTGTATTGAGTGAACTTGCAATACTTCCGTCAGGTCGCCGATTTCTTCATCGGAGAAAACGAATCCTCACCTCCGCGGGAAGTCTCATCCACCCCCTCCGTGGAGAACGCTCCGTTTGACTTCATGGCGGACAAGACCTCGTCTAGCCTGGAGGAGCAGTTCCATCTGTCTGATATTGGCAACACGGAGCAAGAACCACTTCTATCTGAACAGGCCCAGTACAGAGTGGGGAGCTCAAGGTCAATTCTTGACGAGAACAAAAGCCGAGTCCATTTCTCTGTTGGTAATGTATCTGTTCAATTCAGTAGCTGAATGTGTATTGAAAGGTGGAAACAAAATATTGTAGTATCACATGTGATAATACTTTTCATTGTTGTGTTGTATCAAAGTTTCACAATTAGTGTACAAATGAAACAACCTATCTTTTTGTGACAAATGTAAAATTTTAAACGTTGAGAATGAATTGTTTAGGAGGAGATGACAGCACGGTGAATTTACTGAACATTGGTAAGGAGGAGTCTGCCCCCTCCATCCCCTCACTGAACAAGCACAGCAGGACGTCGCTAGCGTCAGAAGGCAGTGGAAAGTAAGTGGACTTACACCATTCCGATGTTTTAATTCTACAGGGGAGACCATTTTATGGCCCCTTGCTTTGTCCTATGGTGTTGATTTGGTGTAATTAATTTATTCCCATGCTCCAAGTTTGGTGTGATTAGGAAATGCTCATCTGCAAAACATGAACTTACAGCAAGTCAAAGGATTCAAATTAAAACCAAAAGCACCTGGTAATCTACATTATAATGTTTCTATGAAATTGAAACTTTTGTGTTATAAAAACATGTGAATTGTGTCTTGCATATAGAAACAGTGGTGTCTTCTCACATCTTTTTATTTCATGTTAAAAGTAAAGGTTAAACTCCATTGATTTAACAAATAAATTCAGAAGCTGTCAGGTGTACATCAATTGGTGGTTGCTGTTTGGGAGCAAAGAGATTTCTGTAATGAAAGAAATAGATTTTCTTTTGACTTGAGTGTTTTAAACACCCAGCATATTTTCTTTAGTTGTTGTTGGGTGAATGTTTGTGTTGCATAGTTTTGTTGATGAAAAGTTCAAGTTACATTCACACATATGATAACCTGAAAATAGCTTGTGACAGATTTAGATTCAACAGAGTATATTTCTTACCCCAAACGTTAACAGTGTTATTATTTAGAAGGAACACGGAATTTAAAATGTTAAATGCAATATTGCGTTACTTTAGGTCGGGCAAATCACATCGGCATAAACGTCATCACCATGACCACTACAAGACCGAGGATCTGTTGCTACGGCGACAGAAGGGTAGTGAGGTCCATTTGGACATCATGAAGAGCGAGCCCACGGAAGTGGACGAAGCCAAAATGTTACACAAAGTGGACTTAGACGAGATGGCCAGTGAGTAAATTCAAAATTATAAATCCAGATGTCAAAAGATTCCAAGACCAAGATATTTGAAATCTGAAATGACTGTTTTCTTTTCTTCCCGGTAAATCTTACTGTGGAATCATCATTGTTCGTGGGAGACCAACGTTCGTGGATTTCGTGGGTCACTCTTACGCACGAATTTACGTCCCCATGAACATGTTTTATTTTCCTTTCAATCTTTATAGATATTATGCCATTAGCATTTTATATCAATTACCCACGAAATTACGTCCCCCACTAACCAGCAAAATTTTGGCTATCCATGAACATTGGCGCCCACGAATTAAAATGATTCCACAGTATTCTTAATGAAACACCTGTTCCTCTCACGACATGACGAATATCCAATAAGGTGTAAGTGGTACGAATACTTTTCACAGGTCATAGATTGGATAACCTCCATGGAATGCGGCGTCATCGACTGACCAAGAACCATAGTGCCATGTCGTCCATTGTCCACATTGGCAAACACAAAAAGACCAAACACAAAATATTCCAACCGAGAAAGAAATTCGACCACAGACCACATGAGGTAAAAATCAGTACTTGAAATTGCAGATGTATTTACAGAAAATTACAGATGTATTTATAAAGATTATAGAGAATTGTATTTATAAAGATTATAGAGAATGGCATTCATTTTTGCAGTTACTGCCCCTTACATCGTGTAATGTGTACCATAAAGGCTGGCGTGCTAATCGATGGGGTCCTAAGCATCAGATAAAATAAGTAACAAATAGAGTATTGTAAGCTTTACGGTACTAAAACATTTATTATAATTTGAATTTTCACAGATTTGTATATAACTCTCATAACAATAACAAGGTTTGTTTAGTAGATTTATATAGAAAAATTTCTAGATGAGCACATTTCGTCAATTTGAAGTGATAGGGAAAGGGGGGGGGGGGGGGTGTGACTAAATTTGATGTTACATCTATAATTCTGCCAATTATATTAATACCAAGAATTTCAGGAGAAATTTGAAAAAAAAAAAATAATATAGACATTTAAAAATAAAAAATCATTGAAAACAAACAGGACACTTGTATTCAATAAAGGAAGGAGAGAGGGCTACCTCTCTCTCTCTCTTCTTCTCGCTCTCTCTCTCTCTCTCTCTTCTCTCTCTCCTCTCTCTTCTCTCTCTCTCTCTCACGTGTTTGATGATTCTCGTGCTGATAACTCTCCCCTCTCTTCTCTCTCTCTATTTAAGTTGATTTACACAAAATTCATTTTTAAAAATATTAAATCATACGTGAGTGAGTATTTGTTTCCGCATTTATCCATTCGTAGGCGTGCGCCGATAGATTAGCACATGTTTCAGAGTCTAGCAGTGGTACGAAATATTATAGAGTTAACATGGTGTACAAACTGTACACCGTTGCATCTGTGTCACAACGCGCT
>CAJDSM010019875.1:0-10660 GCA_903981925.1 Ostrea lurida
GTTAAACAACACCCCACCCCCACAAAAGAATAGTGGATTTTGTTTTGTTTTCACACAATGTTGCGAAGTTACTCTCTCTCTCTCAGTCTCTCTCTCTCTGTCTCTCTCTCAACGGTGCAATGGTACATGTGATCAAATATAGCTGTGAAAGGGTAGCATGCTTGGTGGCATATCTACATAACTTTGGGAGTTATTCGGTACAAAATTTCAACAAAATATATCTGATCGTAGGTGCGCTAGCTGTAATGTATTTGTAGGCCTAATGGCTATTTTTTTTAACGCGCTTTTAAACAAAACGGCTAATAGCTCGGCCTATATATCAGACATGGGGTCAATAACATTCAATGTAATCGATTAAAGTACCACGATTACATTGAAATATCATGAATTACAATTACAATTAAATTACAGCTGATTTTTGAATGTAATTGATACAAATTACAAATTGGAAATGTCATCAAATTGACAATTACAGATTCACTTTTTTGATATTACTTTTGCTGTAGCAAAAGCCTTTATATTATTGATGAGAGAGTGCTAATAGATGGAAACATAACAACTTAGAAACAATTATTTTATCATATCATTAATAACAGAAAAATCCAATTTACCCCTATGGAATATTTCTCTCTGTTCTGCAGATGGCGGGAACTGCTGAGGCGGGAAAGAGGAGATGTCGCGCCAAAAGTGCTAATAAGATAACTCGTTCAGATATTGGCTACACAAAAAACTAATGTTGTACTTAACCCTACTCTGTCTCTTGAATGTGTAAGAATCCGGGATATTTGGCGGGAGCTAATACCCTATTGATATCGTAAAATTCATAGTGATTAATTTTGATGTATGGCAGAATAACAAATAAGATCAGATAATTGAAGAGATTAACTAAGCAAGGCTTGTATATTTGTCATAGCTTCAAGATTATTAGTGTTTCCATCCAAGCTTTACATGCTGAATACCATGACACACCAGATTGAAACTTTAACTCTTTATTACTCAAATCAAACTCAATTCAACAAGGTAATGGAAAAGAAAGGCCGCAAAATTTTTGTGAGGAATCTAGGAGACAACTAGAAACCAAAGAACGGTGGTGCATAATAGTGCCCGCTTTTGATGCGAGTGCCAAGGAAGGCCCCAAGCTTAACATGGAACCACCCAATGTCATTATAATTTAAAACCACGCTTTTGTGCCAGGTACAATCCCCAGCTTTTTCACCCTGTCTCTGGCTTGCTACCTGTATGTGTCACCGTTCACTTTACTACCACGGGCTTGTAGCCTCCCCTCCTTTTATAAAGAGGTAGAGGGAGTCCTAGCTCTGAACCGCATCAGACTCCAAGCACTAATACAACCACTCACGACTCAATGGCGTAACACCTAGCATGAGTGACCCCTCGTGCTTTGAAGCAAATGGGGAGAGACACCCAGTTTGAAGCTGAGGCTAGTTGTCTCCCTAGACACGCCACTAACATTGATATGATGTTTCCCACAAAAATTTTTTTTTTTAGGCATCATGCCCAGCTTAACAAAATTATGCAAATTTTGGAGGGAAGACTTTGCCCTTTCCCCTTAATATGAATTGCAAACCCCGTTTAAATGACTTCAAGAATGCCAAATTACCTAAATTTGATAAGTGTGTACCATCTGATCTGAAAAGCTGTGCCTGCCTCACATCAATACTGGCATCGTGCACAATACATGCCCCATTAACCTGAGATGTCATGAATTTCTTCATGCATTTGTTGATCTTGCGGCGTTTTAAATCGATTTTAGGCCCCCCTTTGTCTAAAGGTGTACCATGCCAGTAGCGACGAGGGAGAATAGTGGACCATATGAGCAGTGTATTGGGTAATAACACATTGTAACGGTACATGCTGCATTGAATGTCCTGGGGAAATTTGACAGCGGTTTTACCAGGGGATGTCAAATCGTTGGAACCTGCATGGATGACCAACACGTCTGGCTGCGGCTGGTTCCTCAGCTCCTCCATAATTGTATTATCTAGCATATTCCATTTTAGCCCTCTCACCCCCTTCCAAAGAATGTCTATGCCCAGGCCAAGGTTCTTCCCACCTGGTCTGTTCCTAGCCTCCTCACCGGCCCAATAGGGAATGGAGGTTCCAACCATCCACACCGACTTGATACCTGTAACTTTGATTTATGTTTTAAATTTATATGAATATAGTTCTGAAATACATTGGAACTCCCACCTCCCCAAGGTTTTAACTTCTGAGTCTGGAACCCAAGCTTAGCTAGATCTGTGGCTCTGCCTATTCTAAAACTGTGTGGCCTAAAGTGGCCCTGTATGTTTTTGAGCTGAAGTGCCTTTTGTAGAATGCAATTAACTGGTACCGAGAGACCTGATGGTGGTCAATATGAACAAAGTGGAAAGGGCAAAGGCCTTGATGCATGCGCAAGAACCTAAGATAGCAGACCACTGGGCATATTTTAGTGTTTGATTGCCTCGTTATGTGTAAGGTACCGAGCTCCCAATTTGGTCAGTTTTGGACCTGGAATTTAAAATGTTATCTATCCCTCGTGATCAACAGGTGAGCTGTTTGTATTGACAGGACCTCACTCACCCTTAGTAGCCCATGATAGTTACTGAAAAAATCGCAGAAAAAAGCAGTGCCTCATAAGGGGATTTACAAATGACCGGAAGTGCATCGATGACGTGCTCTAAAATAGTGAATGATAAAGGGACTCTAGGGTCTACTGCACGACCTTGTTTTCTGTGGAGGCCTTGTAGGGCCTTTCTAACAATGAAGGCTTGAGTGTTGTCCTGTACGCCTTTTAATTTATGTGCGTAAGACAGAGCACTAATATACATGGCTACAGAGCTGTAAGATTTTCCTGTGATAGAAAGATGGGCAATAAAATGAAGGAGTTGGTCTGTTGGAATTGGGAAAACAAAGGAAGACCCACTAGTGAGCAAAAAGGTTTTGAAATTTGCAAGGGCCCTCTGGTAAGCTTTGTGTGTATTCTCCGCTAGAGCACCCTGCAACAGCCTGGTAGCCTCATTGGTTAAAGATCCCAAATATTGCTTGGAAGGGGTGTTGGCCATGGATCTGCCCTTGGAGCCATCTGCCTGAATTTTCCCCACTGTGAACGAGAGATAGAGTCCGCGATTGAATTTAACTTAGAAGGAATGTGTCTAGCCTTAATAAGGATATTGAATTCAAGACAAGTCAGAACGAGTTTCCTAACTAGCTTCATGACCCTAGGAGACCGTGATGTTGCTGTGTTGATTACTTCTACTACTGACATATTGTCAATGTAAAAAAGAATTTTGGAGTTGGAAAAAAATGATTTCCAAATTTGCATTGCGACTATGACCGGGAACAATTCCAGAAAAGTCATGTCGCGAGTGATACCCGATAAGAACCAATCTTGAGGCCATTGCGAATAAGCCCATTTGCCTGCAAAGAAGATCCCAAACCCCCCAAATTCGCCCCCCGCACTGTCTGTGAAAAGTTGGATTGTTTCATTATCTACCCATGCAATCACCCTTGCTAATAACAGTGACGCCATTGTAGGATTCAAGAAAAGTGAGCCAAACTTGCAGGTCAGCCTTCATTTCCAACGTAACACGGGCATGATGGAAAGCTTTTGTAAGGCCAATGGTTGCGTTAATAAGGCGACGACAGAAGGCCCTACCTGGGGCAATTACTCTGCATGCGAAATTTAACACTCCTATGAGAGACTGGAGTTGGCGGAGTTTGACTTTCTTCAATGCCATGATATCAAGGATTTTATTATGTATGTCACGGACCTTTTCAATGGGGAGTCTCATTATCATTAACTCTGAGTCAAATTTGATGCCCAAGAAAACCAAGGTTTTTGTTGGTTCTACAGTCTTATCCTCTGCAATAGGAACCCCTATATCCTGACATAAGTGACAAAAAGTGTCCAAGGTAAGCTTGCACGTAGCTTGCTGTGAGGCACAGAAAAAGAAATCATCTATGTAGTGAAGAATGTAGGTGTTTGGAGCTTGACTCTGAATCAACCAAAGAAGGAAACGGGCAAATCTGTCCTAAATGGCACAGCTGATTCTGCACCCAAAAGGGAGCATCTTGTCATAATAAAAGGAATGCTTAAACTGAAAACCTAACAAATCAAAATCCATACTATGAACTGGCAGCAGCCTGAATGCGGCTTTGATATCATCAGTCTTAGCTAGAAAAGCCCCCCTACCCAGCTTTGAAATCATTTCGGCGGCATCATCAATTGTTGAATAAGTGACAGAGCTGTCTTGGGAATCAATGAAATAATTTATCGAGGCACCTTCCGGGTATGATAAATGATGGATAAGCCTAAAGTCACCATCCTTTTTTGGCACAAGGCCCAATGGAGAGACCTGTAAGGTTGGAAGAGGGGGGGTACGAAAGGGCCTGCCACCCTACCTAAGCTGACCTCTTTTGCGATTTTTTGCTCGGCAATGAAATGATGGCTTTGCAGACTTGATAAATTTTTTGACAACCTGAATTCTCTAGGGCCATTATATTGCAAACTAAAACCATACTGAAAACCTTCCCTTAAAAACTGATAATCTGCATAGCTATGCGTATAGTAAAAAATTTTACTTAAGTTGACTGGAGTCATACCCAACTGGTAGAGTTGGCTTTGCGATAGGACAAGAGGCGGCTGGGTGCTTGCCACTGCAAAGCTTACAGATGTGCTTGAATCTGCATCTAGGGAAGAAAGAACATGTTGTACCCTGGTTGAATTTTAACAGTATTTTTGCCCATTCATGGAACTCTGATTCCCCCCGTAACCAGGTTCTACCTTGGGATTTGCTTGCCAAATGGGGTTCTGACCTTGTGGTGGCATGTTGCCGTAGCTGGGAAAATGACTCTGACCACCTTGTGCTGTAGAAGAATTGGTAATGTACAGCAGCCAAAATTCTTGATTAATAATTCCCCAAGAGGATTCTGGGTCAATTTCCTTGCGCAATCGATATTGTTGATCATACTTAAACCAACCCTGGGACCTACTGGCTGCTAGTCTAATGTCCCTCATATACTTGAGGAACTCCTGAGCCCTAGTACGGTACTTTTCAAGCATGATACTCATATATATAAAAAAGGCATTAGTCCACCTTTCGATGGTTAAGAAGGATCCAGCTTTTGCCTTGACAACACAAATTTTTCCATCTTTAATTCTAATTTCTCCCATCCCCCCAAAACTATCATGAATTTCCTTGGCAGATGTAAGAAGGATGGATAAGTCAATAAAATGGCCATTCCAAATCTTTTGCTTCAATTTCATTGGAATATGCTGCCCAATATTATCAAAACAGCTCGTCTCTGGGGCTGGGGTAAATTCTGATATGTTTGAATCAAGGGAAAATTGAGCAAATGTGGGATTAGCTTGAGAAAGGGAATAAAACTCACCCAGGTCCAAGGCCTGGTCACTATCAGAGTCAGGCTCAGGTTCAACTTGTACTCTTGGTACTGATTCTGGGGGAGCACATGGTGAAGGGACACAGGAAGGCCCCGGCTTTGATTGCCTAGTGGCATCTCTCCGCGTCTTTTTTATCCCTCTTCCTCTAGATGGTGAGATCATTCCTTTTTTGGGAGTTTTCTTTGTTGGTGGCATCTCTAAAGTGCTTGATTGCTTCAGATTGGACTTAATTAGTTGAGCTGTCTGCTACCAGCTACCTCAAGGGGAAACAGGAAACAGGAAGTGGCAGTTGTTGGCTAACTCATACCGCAATGAGTTTCAGTTAATTTGTTAACCTGTACTTGGTTGTATTCCACTGTTAGTTTGTATAAAGGTGTCACTCAATTAAAAGGGATTATCTTATATTCATTTCAATAATCCTTATTATCTCAAAGCACTAATCTACTGTAACAATGTACTATGTGTATATTGATTAACATTTCCTGAAAATAATGACAATACTAAGAGTTAATTTTGTTCATAATGTCGACGAGCGGTGAAACTTTCGAGTTTCCCACTTGGATATGTTCGAGTTATGAAATTATGAATTGCACCAGCCTATCGGAAATGAAATTGCATCAAACAAAAATTTGCACCTTTAATTCCCTACAAACAATTATTGAGAATTATTTAAATCAATAATGAATATGAAGCTTTACAATTGATACAAATACCAAAGAGGGAAGGGGTGTAGACTGATGTCAGCTACTTGGTAGGATAATCACCATTATACAAACACTATGACTATCAAAGAAACCCCTACATTACAGCTCTGGGCACACTCCTGTGAAGCTCCTGATCAGGGTAGAACTGTAACATTGACCATAGATAAAGCTCCACCCTATCAACAAGTGATCTTGAAGAAACAGTTCTATTGGGTCTATAATACATAATTATCCAGTTCAGTATCAGGTATCGAATATAGTTCAGTATGAATTGAAATTAGAGAGATAACCAGTGAATGCCTGTTAACTCTTTCACACAAATAATTCAAAGAGAGATGAACCCATGCACAGATGTAGAACCTATGTATTGCTAATAGATAATTATTTCACATCTTTCCTACTGTGGGTCCCTCAAGAAAGCAAGTAACACAGAATTGTTTAATAACATAAATAACATTGTTCGTTTTAATTTAATCCCTTGCTCAGATGCATTACAATTTAAAATCATTCTCAGGTGTGATAATCCTATTAAAGGGCCATTTATCTGTCCGATGATTGCCTACCATGGTTTACAATAGTACATTATGGTTGTTTTGACTAAAACCCAAAAGAGGGAAGAGAATGAAACTCAGCAATTTTTTCATTAATAAATTCACAATGTAGCGTGATAGTGCATCCACCTTGAATGCTATTAATTATTTTTAAAAAACGGAAGAAAAAAAAAGTTAAAAAATAAATACAGAATGAATAAAAGAAATCAAATGCACCTCGCTTTAATGAACTATTACGGAAATAAAACTGCTAATAATAAAATCCTCTCTGAGGAAAATCGTTGATAAAAAAATGTCATGAGAAATATAATAAAATGAGATGCAAGTAATCAAACAAAAGTAAATCTAAATGGTAATCATGACTTACCAGGTGTAAAATTAAGTAAGCGATTAAATTAAATTACATGTAATTTAAATCAAATACAGGATTAACAGATTACGATTTGAAAGTGTACTTGAAAATTGTAACAAATTAATCGAGCTGATTACGAATACAGATTACAATTACTCATCTCTGCTCCGCTCTCCTCGTTATTCTCCCTCTCTCGTCTCCTCTCTTCCTCTCTCTCTCTCTAATCTCTCTATATATATAATATATATATAGGAATAAAGAGATTAAATTATTTTTTTTAATTAACGTCAAAATGTGCTATTATAATGTGGCCGTCAGAACAAATGAGTCTATCACTCCATTGTGAGGTCAATTTCGCAAATCAATGCGTATATTAATCACGAAAATATAAATATAGGCCTATAGTGCATATGAAGATGTGCAATGTCCCCACGACATTTGAACACCAGAAAATTGAAATAGGCATATATTGACTTAGCATTTGTATCCACAATTATGTTATCAAATAGCTTTCTTCACTGGATTATAATAAGGTATGCGCTTAATTCGTTGGACGTGGAAGTAAAGAAGCCCTACATATCAAAGTGCAAAGAAAATACATTGAGATTATCATCCCAGTTGCCCGGTTAAAACTGACGCTTAATGGAATTTAAAATCTGCTGATGCAGTACAAATAACAAGTATTTTTTATCATAAACCTTTTTTAAAAATACGTAATGTAAGAACACTATTTTACGACATGTATGTACAGACTGTACCACGGTATGGCGTGTACTTGGTGGTGGTCAAATATGCCCTAAAAGAATGAACTTCAAATTGCCGAGATTAACATCGTCCTCGTCAATATCACCAATCGTAATTTTTTTGCTTGAAAATGCTTATACATAGGATGTTTTATGTGTGTAAATTTTTAAAATGGGTGATATTGTGGGGAACTATTCAAATCGTGTTTAAAAAGTAAGTTAAAATTTAGGGATATGTCCGTGAAATACGCGTTCCGTACCGTATTTTGAACTACGTCAAATATCGTTAGAAATGTGTCACATTTTCAAAGGTTCGTTTTATTTTTGAATAAGGTGTATCGCTCATCATAATTTTTCAGTGTAAGAATTTGATTCAACCAAGATCCTTCTTTAAAAGAAGATAATGGGCCAGATATGAATACCAAACGAACTTGAGCTCTTTTACATGTGGTAGAAATTCTCGCGTACTGTTTGAAATTCGCCTTATGGTAATAATTTCAGTGAGAGCCATAACATGCAGATCGGGTCGCCCATCCAGAAACGGTATCCCCTGGAACCTGTGATGCTGTGACGGTGGGTTTCGAATCGGAATTATGCGGTTGCTCTGATGGCACGCTACCTACTTTATGGAGGTGACCAGGGGGGGGCAGCCTGTACTCGAATTCCTCATGGTAGTCATAATGACTGACGACTGGACATGATCCCAGGACAAATACAGAATACAATCAGGAATTGGAATATTTGAAATTGATTTATTACAACTGTGACATTAAAAGATAAATTTCCACGTTGCTATGCTGTTAATCGTTTGCGACTGTCTGTGTAAGGGTGTGTCTTGCTGCTTAATTGTTTGCCTCGTCTCGTACAGTGTGTCTGGTAAGTCATCGTTCTTGGGCCCCTGATCTCTGTGTGTGGTAGCTAGTTAATGTTCTGCCTGTCTCGTCATGTTGGTCTGCTGTGTAATCGTTGCCTGTCTGTGAGATGTGTTGCTGTAAGTTTGCCGTATCTGTGTAGGTGTGTTGTGCGTATTAAGTTTGTCTGTCTGTGGATGTGTTACGGTTAATGTTTGCCTAGTCTGGAGGTGTGTTTGCTGGTAATGTTCCTGTCTCGTGTATGTGTTTGCTGTGCTTAACGTTTGCCTGTCTCTGTAGTGTGATGCCTTGTTAGCGTTTGCCTGCTTCCGGTACGTGCTGTTGCGCTGTTTAAGTTTGGCCTGGCTGTAACTGTGTGTTGCAGTTAAATGTCTTTGCTGTCTGTGTAGGTGTGTTTGCATGTCAATTTTGCCTGTCTCTGTAGTGTGTTTGCTGTTAATGTTTGCCTGTCTACTGGAGTGTTGTGCTGTTAATGGTTGTCCCTGTCGTGCAGATGTGGTTGGCTGTTAATGTGCCTGTCTGTGTAAGTGATGTTTGCTGTTGAGATGTTGCGTGTTCTGTGGTGTGTTGCTGTTAACATGTTTGCCTGATCCTGGTAGTGTGTTTGGCTGCTTATTGTTGCCCTGGTCTGTTAGATACGTGGTGTTTTGCTTGTGATGTATGTTGGGCCTGGTACTGTGTTATGATGTCTAGCTCTGGCTGTGTCATCAGTTTGCCTGTCTCGTGTAAGTGTGTTGCCCTGTTCATGTTTGCCTGCTGTGTAGACTGTTTGCTGTGTCATATGTTGCTGCCCCTGTCTGTGTAGAATGGTTTGCTGTTCATCGTTTGCGGCTAGTCCTGTGTAGGTGTTTTTCGTGGGTTAATTGTTGTTGCCATCTGTCGGGGTAGATGTGTGATATGCTGGTTTAATGTATTGGTCCCCTGTCCCTTCTGTATGTGATAACTTGGTTCATTGCTGAATGTTAATGTTGCGCCCCATGCCTTCTGGTCTAGATGTATCGCAAGGTTCTGGCCTGTATTAACTGATTGCACTCATTCTTCCTGTAATGTGTCTGTGCTGTGCTACTAATTCCGTGTTTTGTCGCTGTCTCTGGTAGTGCATTTCTGTCTTGCTCGGCCTAATTGTCTGTTGGGCTCCTGTTCTTTTTTCCTGTATTCAGATACGTGTGGGGGCCGCTCTTGCTTGTTCTGATATGTTCTAGCTTTTCTCAAAAATCTCAGGTAGACTTAAAGAGTAATGTTTTTTCCCTTAAGCGGGTCTCGATTTATTTTTTGTTGTTTTTTCCTTGTGAGTCTGTGGTTAAGAATATGATTGCTTGATGACTCTAACTTTTCTGGCGTAATTAGAATTCAATTAGTATACGCCCCTTCTTGCGTAAACTTTCTCCTAATTTAGTATTGTAACTCCCATTTCTAAACTTCTCATACACTTAACCGAACCTGAAAACAGAGAAATGGCAAGGGGAGTGGGGAGATATATAGAGAAACAGAGAGAGAGATTACAGAAGGACAACACAAATGCAAAACATTTATTTAAAACCTCAATTAGAGAATCTAAAGATCAAGGATGCATGAAACAAGCTATTGGACCCACGTAGTAATCAACATGTGAACCAGTCAAACTACTATAAACTGATCGAGCCAAACGTATGACTACTAACCAGGGACCATGACTGATTGCGAACATATACATTGCGAACAGCCTCAAAACATTCACACACCTAATCCAGAGAACCGTCGGGATAACCATTAGAGCCACAAACACGCAATAATCCACCCATATACTACGCAAACAATCAACAACTGTAACGGCGATAGAGAAAACATGTGTCAAACAGTATTACTCAACAGCACCGAAGAGCACTAAGACAGGACATTCACCAATACGAAAGCATAAAAAGGGCTCGAATAACATGAACCAGCATCAACACTCAAAATGACCCAGTTACCTCAGTACAGGTAGGAAACCGCAGTCTTCCCACATACATCAAACAAAGACAAACCACCACAGAGACAGGCAGAGAGTCTGGGCTTCAG
>CAJDSM010019878.1:11510-22472 GCA_903981925.1 Ostrea lurida
ACATTGACCTTTTGTGGTCAGTACATTGAAAATTCCTCAGAATTGTTGATTGCATAGATCATATCTCACTAGCCCAGCCATCAATATGTCTATCAAGAAGGTGTTAGTCTGAATGTGTATTGAATTCTATGGTCATGCTAATATTGTGTGTGAATCAGGTGTAAACTTGAGATTACATGAACAAAAAATATGAATTCTACTTAATATGAGTGTTGATTTTGTGCATTGCAAAGAGAAATCGTCGTACATGTAACTATTTAAAACATTGAAGTATGACATAATTATATATTATATTAAAAAAAACACGTTATTGCATGCCATTTAAATACTGTTCTATATTCATTTATTTTTATGGCATGCAATAGCTTGAGATTACTTGAGAAGATTTTCATAGAATTAAATCATATCAGTCAAATTAGGAAGTGGTCATTAACCTTTTACAGTTTTCATATTTATTGGTTTCATTGTTATGGCCAGGTACTTAGAATTGTTTTTTAATTGAAATTTTCATTGTCAGGTCATTAAAATTTTTGTCTTGTCAGTTTTCTTGAGTTAACTTGAGCAAATTTCAAAGTCTGAATAATCACTGATGGGATGGGTTAGGTTAATGGGGACTCTTTTGTCAATTTGTTGCATGTCAGTATGTTGTATTTTAAACATGACCCAGTTCAGTGTGTTTTGCAGGGATTATAGTAGATGTACAATTCTAGTTGCAGAGTTTGGATTGATTTTGAATGTATTGTGATTTAAAAGCGGGAAGTTGTTTTTAAAAATTAAGGTCACTTCGATACCTGACTGCGCCTTAATTGTGTATATGTTTTGTTTATTTTGCAGGATATAGTATGGTTTGCCAATTCTCTTTTATCAAATAATTAGGTAGCTAGTGAATGTGAACGATTCATATTATTCACTTATCATTAAAGGGGCATGGACAGGTTTTCAACTAAAATTGTTTAAATTATAATTTAGATTGCCAATTTTGATGTTTAAAATGCTTAATCAAGTTATTTCTGGTGGTCAGCAAAAATTTGAAAGTCAGTTGTTGAGTTACAAGTAAGATACAGCGCTCACAAATCCTCGCTATGTAAACAAGGCTCGAGTCTTGTTTATGTTTACAAAAAGATTGCTTCGTAGAAAATATCATGCTTAAAACAATATGAGATGTGAGAAACACTAGATACTGTTTAATTGTGTTTAGAATGAACTTAAAATTTTAAAAATTCTGCTTTAAATCGAACGTTTAGTAGCATATTCAATATATGTAAGCAAAATCATGGCTCGGGCCTTGTTTACATAACAAAGAATTGTGAGTGCTGTATCTCACTTGGAAGTCAACAAATGACGTTCAAATTTTTCCTGACAATTAGAAATGCCTTAGTTAAGGATTGTAACCATTAAAATTGGCAATCTAAAATTTGAACATTTTTAGTTCAAAACGTGTCCATGCCCCTTTAAAGTAACATAATCTGTATTTTTATGAAAAATCAAATTGTTCAGATTTTTTTTTTATGTTATACATTTAATAAAGTTATGCTTTCGTATGTAATTACAACATTGAAAGTAAAAAGATACACAAGAACAAAGCACTTGTTTTTAATATTACCAACCTATAAAAAATAAAGTCGCTTTGGATGTAGGCATGCGCAGTACTGTATTATTGTTTTCCGATGTATACACATGGCCTTTTTCTATTTGTCAACAATAGTATACATATTTAGTAAAATATCATAAGTATGCAAGTGATATCTATCATAAGTATGCAAGTGATATCTATCATATATTTTTGCATTTACAGTTCAGAAATATGTTGAATATAAGCTATATTTACTACAAACATTTCAAGCGAAATTTTGAATTCTACTTCCATATATTAAGGAGATCGCGTGACTATGACGTTTATCCTCTTTCCATTTATAGAACTGTCACATTGTAGACACATCATCTTTTGAGGCTTATTTCTCGCTTGTTGTTTACATTTTGACTGGGAAGATTTCGTGGTTTCCATTTTTACCGTTTATATATTTGATTTCCTTAAAGAAATCAAAGTGTAATAAGATTCAAAAGATACAGATATGCTACTGTAAATTAGAATTTTAAGAATATCAACATTGCGGTGGAAATTTTCTTTTTTTTTTTAGGTTTTGCTGTAATTTTTATGCCCCTGGAATCTTCGATTCGGGGCATATAGTTTTTTGTCTGTCTGTTTATCCGTTTGTCCGCAAAAACTTTAACATTGGCCATAACTTTTGAATGGCGTGTGATGGGACTTTCATATGACACGTGTGTTCCTTATGACAAGCTGTTTCTACTGGTACCAAAAATTTTTACCTCCTGACCTTGAAGTTTGACCTACTTTTCAAAAACTTTAACATTGGCCATAAATTTTGAATGGCAAGTGATGAAACTTTCATATTACACATGTGTGTTCTTTATGACAAGCCTTTTCTGCTCTTCCAAAAAATTTTAACCTCTTGACCTTGAAGTTTGACCTACTTTTCAAAAACTTTAACATTGACCATAACGTTTGAATGGCAAGTGATGGGATTTTCATATTACACATGTGTGTTCCTTATGACAAGCCCTTTCCGGTCTTCCCAAAATTTTTGACCTACTATTCAAAAGCTTTAACATTGGCCATAACTTTGAATGGTAAGTGATAGATTTTTCATATTTCACATGCATAATCCTTTTGGCAAGCCCCTTATACTGGTATGTGGAATCCGGGGGCATTAGCATTTCACAAAACACATCTTGTTTTTAGGGTGGGTGGGTTGGTGGGTTGAAAATTGAGCTAGTTTTTTGCAGTATGCTACAGATAGTTAAAAATATTCCATATCCTGTGAATCATTAGTTTACTTAAAATTTTGAGAAAAGATATGCCTCCTAAGATTTGCCAGATCAGACATTAGTAAACTGCTGCATGTCACTGAAATTGTAAAACGGCTAGGTTTGGTTAATCTGATCGTTTGAGCACTCATGCTTTATATTGGCTAGGACATAATGTAGTTTTGAGATAGCAGTTAACATATTGGTCCCTCAATTCTTTTAATTTTCACCACAAGGAAACACGTACATGACATCAGCACAACATAAAGTAAATACAGTAAAATACCTCTATCTCGAAGTCCGAGGTTCTTCGAAAAAACTTCGAGATATCCGGGTGTTCGAGATATCCAAATTCGATTTTTAACATTTTTGTTTTTTTGGACGGAACATATTTGATGAATCGGCGTGTTAGATCGTAATTGGCGGCGGACTTAGAAAAGGGCACTGAGTACCCAAGCCGTTTAACTAATTATCGTAACCCGGGTCTACCTGCAAAAGGTGAGCGTGGTCGACAATTATCATTCTAGTTTCTACAGCCGCGGGGATGAATGCGTGATTGAGTACGCCAGGTATGGTAAGCAGACTGGAAAATTGACTGCACTTCGAGATAAACAAGGTGAAATAGGGCATGGGACCTTGAAAATACTTCGACATAAGCGGGGTATTCGAGATAACCGTGTTCGAGATATCAGGAGTTTTTGTAAATCATTTATATAGGGAAAAAGGCCGGGACCGGCCGTCGAGTTCGACATAAGCGGGGTATTCGAGATAAACCATGTTCGAGATACAGATATTTTACTGTAATAGATAAGATCAATTAAGATACATTATCAGCATCTTTAAAATCTCTCTCTCTCTCCTCTCTTCTCTCTCTCTCTCTCTTCTCTCTCTCTCTCTCTCTCTCTCTCTCTCTCTCTCTATATATATATATATATATATATTATATATATACCATATTATAGAGGATATCTATATTGCGTGATTTGATATTTGCTCTATCAAACGAGTTGAAATGGTGTATTTATTCGCGAGGCTTGCGAGCGAATAAATGCACCATTTCAACGAGTTTGATAGAGCAAATACAAATCACGCAATAATAGATATTCTATTTATCTCATTCACTCTGCCTATCACTTTAGTTTTGAGATGACCCCCAATACCAAGAACAGCTGATAGAAATTGTGTCATCGCAGGGAGTTTTGATTGTTCGTGTTCCTACGCGAGAAAAAGAAATGCAATAAATATTGCACATATTTCTATTCATACCTAGAAATTAAATTCATTTCAAAAGACGTTTGAATGATTAAACATACACATGTATTCAAATTCATTAAATACTTGTATTTTCTTTTAAAAACTTTACCGAGTATTGGTGACGTAACACCAATGACGTTGGCCTAGATCCTTGAAAAAAGTTTTCGTTGCGAGTTTTTGAAATCACCTCAACGATCAAGGACAGTGGATCGTGGAATAAGCTAATATTACTTTCATATAAATAAAACGGTGTTTTAGGAAACAAATTGTTTGTGAATGGAATTACAATGCTTTCAAATTTAAAATTTTCACGTCATTGGATATTATCGGATCAATGATTTTGATGAGTAAACAAAGGTAAGCCTAAAATAATTTCATAATTCTTACGTCTGAATGTCTAATGAATGGAATAGTTCCAGCTATCTCAGATATTTGTGCTCAACATTCTCTGTTATGAACATCTTGCGAAGTTGTGTTAAAATCAATGATGAGACTGGGCCAGGCCTTGTTACAGTCGTTCAGACTCGGGTGAGGCTCTAGAGGATTTTATCAAATGATCCAAATTGTGTGAAAACACTATAACTAAGAAGTTGTTTATGCGCACTTTAGTGAATTTTTGTGAAAAGATTTTTTTTCAACAAAAATATTTATAACAAGAAAGTTTAACTAGGGATATTGAAGCGGGGGTGATCTCTAAAGTAGTTCGGACCGACCGGAAGTCTTCTATCAAACGGGCGTTTGATAAAGCTATGTTTATCAAACTAGCATATGCACCACCGAATGAGATAAATATATATATATATATATATATATATGCCATGACTTTTTTCACTGCAACCAGGTCCAGCAAAGACATGAACAGCATGAGATTTTAAAGATGGGAGCATGCAATTGACAATGATTGTATTTAATACAAAGGGGAAGGAAAAATAAAAATATCATGAAGATTTTTTTTTAATGTCATATGCACATTCAATTTATTGCCTTCAAAGCGGCAAGTTTTTATTATTATTTGAAAAGGGAAGTACATGTAGTCAGATAAAATTGTCAGGTGATTTTGTACAGTGGACATACTTGTGGATATACTTGGAACTTGGACCCCCAACTTTTTGTGTATTTCTTGCATGTTTATTAGCTCAAGGAAGAATGCTATGCCAGAGAAATATGTATATAGATGAAAAGTAATGATTTATACAACAATATTTTGAAATTGCAAAGTTTTAGATTTACTTTATTCAGTTGAATTGCTACTATTTCTAAATATTGATTGATCAGATCTGATAGTAATATGATTCTGCATGTTTGGTGACAGGGATGCTGCCAAAATTGCTTTGGTTATTTCAGAAAATATCATAACTATTTTGGATTTTAGAATGGAAGACTTAACCATAAAGATCTGAAGATAGTGTGGAAGGGTTATCCCGAGTCCTTGCATGAGTGGTTGTTACGCTTGACTGAAGAGTTTGATCTGACATTCTTCATCCCCCAAGAAGATGACTCAGAGGAGAAAGTTAATCTGGTTCCATGTCTCTTACCAGAAACCAAGCCCAAGGTAAGAACCAGAGACCCAAACCAGAACCCAAAAGTTAAATCTGGTTCCATGACTCCCACCAGAAACCCAAACTAGAACCCCAAAGTTAAATCTGGTTCCTTGACTCCCACCAGAAACCTATCAGTTAATCTGGTTCTGTGACTCGACCAGAAGCCCAATCAGTTAAATCTGGTTCTGTGACTCTTACCAGAAGCTAAGCCCAAGGTAAGAACCAGAACCCGGAAGTTCAGAAGAAAAATTTAATCTCATTTCATGTTCTAACCAGAGACTAAGCCAACCGGAATTTAATATAACAGTTCATAGGAAACGTTAAATCTCATTACATGTTCTAACCAGAAACTATGATCAAATTAAATTTGACATGGTGTATAGAGAAAATTATTGCTTGTAACAAACATATTGAATATGAATTGATGATTTTGTTGTTTTGTTGTCCCGCTCGAGAATATTTCACTCATATTGAGACGTCACCATTGCCGGTAAGGGCTGCAAATTTAGACCTATGCTTAGCATCATGACTTTTAGCAGTGAGGGTTCTTTTGCGTGCCACACCTGCTGCGACCAGGACCTCCGTTTTTAAGGTCATATATGAAAGACCCTGATTCTCACTTCTAAATGCCGAGCTCTTGGCGAGGAGCAATTCACTACCTATTTTCACATCTTATTTGAGCGGCCGAGTGTCGAGCACGGGGCTCGAACGCACGACCTCCCGATCACGAGGCGAAGCTCTTCAACTGAGCCACCGCAACCGGTAAACATATTGAAATTCTCAGTTGTGTATTATAATTAAAGCAGGTTCATGTGATTAGTATTTAACCTTATACCTCTTGGTTTCCAAAATGTTTGGTGTAATACTAAGTTTCTCTTTGTACATTCATTAGTTAAGGGGGTGCTATGCAGCCATCTTGAATCAGAACTGTGAAAAACTAATTAAGAACTAAAATTTATGAAGTACATGAATGGAAGTTTACTTCTTACAGTCAAAAATGCATGTCATGGTATACTGAAAGTGAAATGCATCGATCTTTTTCAACATAATCATTTTCAAAATACTTTTGAAAGAATTGGTATAGTGAGTATATTTACATTCGTTTGCAACAATTACATTCAAATGAATGTAAATTACAAGAAAATGATCTTGAAGTATATCGCATGACAGTTGAGTTTCTTTTTGTCGCATAATTTACCTTCAAACTTTATAAAATTTGGGATTATGATGTTACTCTGCTGAACGGTCGGCCATCTTCCGAAAAATTGTATTACAGAACGTAAACAAGCATTGTGACATTCGTGAAGAGTCGATAGCATAAATACGGCTGTTCATTATATGCAGAATAAAAGTAACAATCATGTCAGTACAAAACTGAAATCAAAATCTATTCATGACAACCTCGATCTCTGTGCTTTCCTCATGGTATTCATGCAGTGAGCAGATGCCCATGTTACATTTCCAGCCATCATGTTGATATGTTACGCCAAATTTTACTTTTCTCATGTTAGTATATTGGACAACAAGACAGCGAATTATCTTTCTATCTTTGCACATTTATAAATATTTTGTTTCATTTTATTTTAGAGATGTGTTGAGTAAATGAAGTCCTGAATTAATATGCACGTATATATTTGAAAGTGAGTATAATTGAGCACGGAAAGTTTGAGTAAAGCCGACGAGTTTCCGGAAACTTTTAACTTGGTAGCAAATGTTTTGAGTTAACGTGAATTTGTTCTATCATAAGTATTGCACTGTATGATTATTTATTAAGATAATGAGACTTAGCACACAAGTTTTACATGGATCTATTAAAACTCGCATTCTGTTTGAGCTTCTGTAAAGTCGAGAAATGCCCGAGTTATGTTCGTCTGTTAGGGAAATTCCCTGTTCATGCTTGACCACTGTCCGTAGGACCATGAGACCAGGATATTCATGCATTACATAGGTAGATGTTTAGATCACAATACCATTGTTTTTAACAATGCAAGTATAGCGGCACTCATCAAAGGGGTGAAAATACCAGCATCTGTGTAATCAAAGTTATAATTAGTGATTTTAGTTGATTCACCTGCCCTTACTGGAATTGATATATCTAAAAATAGGATAATTACATTTACAGCATGAAAGATTTGCTAGGGGCTCTAAGGCCACAATCGGCCCCACATTTACTAATTCTTTATATTCAATCATAAATTTTTAAAGTATTCTATTAATTACTCTTGACCATTTGGTTGTTCTAAACATAGGCATATTTGCGGGAATCTTGCATAATGACGTCATATTCACTCCATATTATGACGTTTGTTTCAGAAAATCATGAAAATATCATTATTCTTTATATATCGACCAAATTAATTGCTCCGCATGATTGCCACCAGAAGAAAATTTTCTTTCAAATCATGCATTATCAAAGTATCTATCGTAATCAAAGTTTCGTTGTGGTGAGCGCGTCTTGGACATGAAAATAAACATCGTTTAGTATGCTTGTTGTGCGATGACCTATAAAAATTTTAAACATACTTGTATAAGAAGAAATTATGATTAAATGTAGATTTATCGGTGTGTATATAACACCGAGACATGCTTAAATAATATGATGCGAGTATCAAATTGTACTGATTTTACGAGCTAATTGTGAGGGGAGGACTGGCGAACCCCTGGTAAACACACGATAACCGCAAAAAAGCATATATACACTATATATTGCATCAAATGTATCGCATATCACTCGAAGCATTACGTATATTAATAGTAACTGCTAAATTCCCGCACCCTCTTGCGTAGTCTGGCATCGTGCCTGTGTGAGATTCGAGCATACTAGTTGGAAGATTACGAATGCAGAGGTTCTAGTGTAACAATAGTGAGGAGGGAGTATGACGCAAATGAATATAGAACAGAAGCCATTGTAATGCGTGAAAGAGTAGGAGAATTAAGTGAAGTCATACGCTCGAATCTGCAGTTGAACATATAGGTTTAGCGCTACATCATGTTATTTCTGGCTGGTGAATAGCTTACCGCTCGCACCCGCGACTCCTGCTCAGTCCGATCACTGAGGCTTTCCTTACTTTTAACACAATGACCCCCAAACCCCACCTAGACAACTACGTAGCAAGTATTTCTGTCCACATCTATGTTATCGATCAGAGAGTTTGTGTCTTTAGCACAGTAATTTAGTATTCATGTTGTCTTCCCAGAACGTTATAGTAGTTTGGACGTAATCATTTGTAGCGTAACGTTTACTGATTCAAGAAGTGTTAACTTGCTAGATTTCTTGTTCCATATATGACTGTACATTAGTACAGGTTTTGTCTAAATCTTACAATACGTGTTCAATTCGTACCAAAGTCGCTTATCGATACTGAAGGCAGTTTAAGACAACAAGACTATAGAGTAATAGTAGAGAAGAGTCTCCGTATAATTGTGTATATTGGCTGATACATCTTGATACAACTCAGGGAGAGCTTCGAGAACTTTTTTTAAAAATAGTAAATGAATATCTACATATAATTGTATGAATTGCAGAGTTGTCGAGCTTGTGTTGCTCCTTCAATAGAGTGTAGTGGTGTCGGATTATCGTAGGAAGCTATTGTGTGTCTATGTGATTTTTGAAGAGACAATAGAAAAATATCTAATTCATCTCGAAATGAATATAATGTAATTACTCGTAAGTAATGTTTCTGCTCAAATCATACCACTGCGTTCAACGTTGACCTGATCGATCGACTTGTTACTCATGTGAGTAAATTTCGAGATTATCAGGTGAGATCGCTTCTCGAGAGCTAAAAATATAGAATTACGTGTAGTTAATACATTATGACACCCATACGAAAATATTACACATGACTACACCCCTCTGACCATATACCAGTAGTAATAACAAATCAGGACCCGGCCGTTTTCGTAATAAAAATCGATTGGTGAGGAGAGGGCTTAAGGTGTGAACCGTCTCTACATGATCATTAATATAGTTTAAAGTCTATATACTGTGTCTAGTAAGCAATATTAACTATTAGTCTCTAAATAATATGTGATTACTCTCTGTAATATTTGTTCTCTTCATATTTCATAGATATCTAACAGCTAATGATGCGTCACTCTCTCTCATTGTGACGTTAGATAGTAAGGGCCACTTTTTGCTTGGATTATACTTTGGATAAGTCATCACTTCGGTATTCACCCATACTCAACAGGAATACTATATCTGATTTGAAAGAATAATATCACGTTCATATCAGTTCTATAAAACCGTACAGTATAATCTCAGATATTAGAGTGAGATGAGATAGACGAATTATCACGAGAGATAAAATGTGAGCAAGCGAGAATAGATAGATGCAAGCAAGGCAGATTTGCGTAGGCACAGAGGAATGTGCTCTATATCTCAAGATAACAAATCTATCTTATCGTCAATCATGAGGCGTATGGTGTTGGTATCGCAGTCTCTTGCCATGCATTATGATAGTGTATGAGACGATTTGTATAATTATGCCGTATCTAGTTAGACTTTATGTGTAATCTGTATCTTATATTTAATGTGTTTTTACACAAATAATCATTATTATCTAATATTCTCCCATCGTGGTAGTTTTTGTTTCTCTGCATTGTTATTGATTGAATATTAGCCGGTTAATAATTAGTATCACTAGCATGCGTAGTACATTTACTAGATATGCACCAGCCAACACCCCTCCCTTCCTTTATTCTGCTTTTATACAGTAGATGAATCAACCTCCTGTACTATCAAACATCGCCTTTGAGGTTTTTTTCCCGATTCTTTGTTTACTTAACGGAAAATACCAAACCATGTTCCCGAAGCCTCGTTAAAAAAATCATGCACTCGCAGTTGACCCAAAACTTTCAACTCTGTCGACTGAAATGAACAGGTTCGATGAATCATCTTATTTCCGTTGACATTGTCTATGACGTGACCTTGGAAGTTACTAACATGGCTGTGCCCCCTCCCCCCCCCGCCAACACTTTTAATATAAATCTTACGGTACCAAATTTGATGCACAGTGCGCAAGTTCGGACAAATTATGTCTCTTCAGTATGCTTCAAGCCGAAATGTTGGAAATCCGAAACGTGACAGGTAAAATTTATAAAGGAGGATTGAACAATGTATGCCAAGACTGGAAGCCAAATACTTCAAGATATCAGAGCTGCCTGAGGGAGTAATCCTTAATTTATTCAATGCATAATGATCACAGCTAAGTACATGAGGTCTATGAATATTTCAGACAATGTGTTTTATGAAAATTCGGTTTAGATAGCACCCTAAAACCCACGTCGAAAGGGACTCAATGGGGCGTTCCTTTTGAATGAGACCATAAAAATCATA
>CAJDSM010019880.1:0-14593 GCA_903981925.1 Ostrea lurida
TGTAAGGCATGTTATGATTTATCTAAATGAAGCTTCAGTACCGTGGTGTAACCAAGAGTGTTTGCAAATAACGGGTTCGATCCGCTACGCATAAAATGGGGCGTAATTTTAAAAATGAATAATTTGAATTTAATTGAATGTTATCCAGAAATTTTGGTTTATAAATTATGTCTTCTTTTGCATAGTACAAAAAGGCGAAGTAACAGGTGTGTCAACGTAATCGATACATCCCAAAAAAACATAACCAGACGATGGGGGCAACACGGACCTCCGACAAAAGCGAAGGTAGGATCAGGTGCCATGGAGGAAGTAAATCCTCTGCTGACGGCACCACCCACCGTTGAGCCTAAGTCAAATAAAGTAATGGATTACCCGTAGTTTCAAATTAGTAGGACAAATGACAGTCTAACAAAGGGTAATGAAACAAATCAGTAACATAGACTTTAGTTGGGTAATTTGTAATCGCAACAAGGCCTTAGAGCGACTGTGATTTGCGAAATTAATTTACTTTAACGAGTGGAGTCGTCATAACATGCAAAATCAACTTTTTGTTAGTAGTTGGCGCTCGATCAAAACGTCCTTTGTGATCATTATCTTCACTTTTACTATTTAAACATTAACTTTTTTTTCTTTATTTTAAAACTGAATTGAAAATGCACAATTTACCCGAAATTATCATCGTAGTATTTACATGTATTCAAGTTTGATACAGATTAAATGTATGCTAAATTCAGTATTAAACATGTATTTTGAAAAAAAAAATATTTATGCAAAGTTTAAACTGTACATAAATTGCATCATTATTGCTCTATCCACTTGAAATATTAATTGAATACTATTTTATGTTTAGATTAGTGGTTGTGTCTTGCCACATGCGCAGTGATATACGTACTTCGAGTTCGTGTACATTCATCATTTGTATGTATTGAATTGTAGAGGAATGTCTGCTAAGTAATGATGTATAGTTGTTGGTAATATTTGTAAATGATAGAACAATAAAACAGTTTAAGCCCTGTTCAAGTTGAAGACATACATGTATATCACTTTTCTTCTATACGGGTTTATGATTTTTATTTTTTATTCCTCATCTGTGTCCGGTATGAGTAAAATTGGACAAATCTGACACACTCACATTAGACTTGAATGAAGTGTGTAACCACTATGTTAAGTATACAATGATATTGAAGTGGAGCTCAATGGGATTGCATAATACAGGGACTTGTAACTTCCTTGGTGCGGTTTACTACTTATATTTCGTGTGGAAATTGTAAGCCCACGATGTATATACTTTTGTAGCATTTAGAAGAAGAGAAAAGAAAATATGTGACTGGACTAGGAATCGATATTCCTGTATCGTATGATACAGGTATGATAACTTATAGTTTTGTCCCATTGTCTGGGATATTAAATGTGTTAAATGTGTCTGAACGTGATTTTGAAGTTAATTTTTCCGTTATCATCTGCAAAATGATGTTTATGTCTCGAGAAATGCTACTGATATTACAAAGTTATAAATATGGAGGTCATGGCGGGTGTGACTGGTCAACAGGGAATGTCTATTCCTCCCAGGCACCTTAGGCCACCTCTGGAGTCCGTATTTGCCCAACTATTCTTTTTGTATTCCTCGTAGGAGCTATGAAATTGATCACTGTTCGCTATCTTAACTATGTACAGTGATTGTAACAGCAAATAAACTCATTGCACATTTGACCTGAATGATGAAATATTATCTTTGAAGATGTACAACCTGAATCAGATAACCTATTGATAGTTTACTCAGCTAGTTCACCGACGTGACAGATAATATCCCGCTGTAAAACAACAGCTCTAGTAACTGCGACATCCAAAATTTTTTTTTACAGTTTTACTAAAATGAAAATAATATATACTCTTAATGAAACCACATACTCATCAGGATCACGTGTCACTGCGGTCAAACACAGCCTCAGAAATAAAACTCAAATCTGAGAATTTGGGAAATAGTGCAAAAGAGAAATGATAGCAATGTCGCAAACATACACTAACACAGTCCCATAATCTCGATGGAAGGTTCTAATACGAGACATTTACAACTGAGAGAAAAGGAAATTTATGGTAATGGTTTATTTAACCTACTCAAGAAATCATTAATCGGAAGGAAATATAAATTGGTGAAGTTAAATTATCATTTAACGTCATCAGTAATGGAAACAAAAAAATCATATTATATGACAAAAGTCTAGATACGAATAGATAGGGCAACATGGACCTCGACAGACAAAATAATAATGACGACGAGCAGGTGCCTTATGAGGGAGTAACGTTCTTTCTCTTGACGGTCATACACACGCATCTTTGATCTCAGCAATATGCAGTATCGCAACCGTACATATCAGAAAACCACTCACTCTCATGTATGGAAGACGATATCATGCGCAGTAAACTAAAATAGACACTTTCACGCAGTATTCAAACTGCCGCACTGACCAGAAGTTGTGACAGTACCGATAATGTTGCATCACAACATATAGTGAAGCCATCGTGAATCACTGTCACATGTATATGATTAATTCAGATAAGATTGTCAGCAGAACTAGTGCCGAAGATTTCCTCCAAAATAAATTCATAACTCACCTCCAGTCATATTCTATACGTATGACGTATGGGAATGCGATTGATTGTTCTGACATTTTTTTTTCGGTGAGAAGCATGAATTAGCACAATGCTTTGTCAGTAATCACCTAGATATGATCAGTTTCGAAGTCCGAACGTTGAATTGTATATTAATGAAAATGAAATTCAAGATATTAGAACTGCAAAGATAAAATAGCAAGTTCAGTCTCCTAACTTATTCCGTGAGTGTGAAAATTAGAGCTGAGGAAACACGGACCCCTGGGCATATCAGAGGTTGGAATAGGTGCTTAAAAAGGATGGTATCCCTGTCGATCTGAAAATTTCTATGATAACACGTTTCTACAGCGATTGGCCAAAGGCAGACTGTGTTTGCAAATAGATCGTCATAACGACCAAAGATTGCAAAATGCTAAATCTAATCTGAAATACTATTGAAACATATAACAATACTTTTTTTTTACAAAACCTATCTCAATGTAGAAACTATCATACAGAGACATATTCATGGTATCGAATTAGTTGAAAAAAAAACCATATGCAGGTAACTGAAAATCCGTAGTCAAGTCAGTGTGTAAAGCACGCTAACAATACAGTGTAGATAGGATCACAACTTCTGACCCAATGACAAGGTTGTATAGGTAAACTACACATCGTCATCTCAACCATAGATTTGTCGTCTTACGCATTGTGTTAGCAACAACAAACTCCTCCAGGGGTTATCAGCTCCGTCACAAGTCCAAAACGAATAATTCTTACAGATCGAGACAAACAGAAAGGTGTAAACACTGCAGCAGATACTGTCAACAAAACAGTAACAAAGATGATTTACGTAAGCATATTATCGGCTTTCAAAGGTAACACAATAAAGCCTTTGTCAATAAGTTTCACATAGTCTAGTCCAGCGCGAGATGTCTCAGCCTTGGTGTGAGCGTACAAAATTTCTCGGTGGTCTTCAAACTCTGTAATGTTCGTATTTTCGTAACGCATGTTATCTGTGTCGTCTGTTGTCGTTGTGTCTGCTTTTTTGCCTGAAATTAAAAGTATGAATACTCGCCCTTGCTAACATCATTGAAATTTAAATCTTGAGATATTCTTTTGTTTAATTTTCCTCCGTGCTTCAGTCAGAAGAACGGAAAACATTAGATGTATCATTTATTGAGTTTACTGTACATTGACTTTGTGAACCTTTCTCCAGAGGAGATGCTAGTGCACTATCTATCACAGCCCTAAGATCCCTAACGTAACCCAAGATAGCGCGTGGTTGTGTAGATCTTTGTCGGATGGATTGCTGCGAATTAACTAGTGAAATGACAAAATGATAAAAAAAGATCAGATCATGATAACCATCAATAAAACTCGACTTAGTATACATTTGTAAGGCATTTATGATTTATCTAAATAAACTTCAGTTACCGTGGTGAACCAAATAACGGTTCGATCCGCTACGCATAAAAATGGGGCTAATCTTAAAAATGAATAATTTGAATTTAAATTGATGTTATCAGAAATTTTGTTTAATTAAATAATGTCTTCTTTTGCATAGTCTTCTATTTTTTTTTTTATAAGAAAAGGGTACATTGTATTTTTCTGTTTGAACGTCTATTGTCTTATTACTATATTACATAGAGTTCGTAGATCTGACCGTCTGTACGTCGTTATATATACTGAAGCCAATTCTGTATACCCAAGCAGATTAAGTAGATCACCTTCAAAAATCCAATCTCAGTGCCCGACTCCAGTCGAAATTCCATACTACTACATCAATCGTTTCGTTCAACTCTAAGCTGAAGATACTCTCCAGATTGGGCCTGACTCGTTTTTGAGATTGACTAAACCGTATTTCTTTCAATTTCCAACTGATTACAATTATGCAAAATCCTCACAGTTTAAAATTGCGCCCTCTAAATTCAGTCAAGCACATTCCGTTTATTTCTACGGATGCATGACGCAATTTCCCCATCCGCCAGAAATTCTTCCAGGGGTCTGTGTTTGAATACATCAGCGCTACATGAGCTCTTCTGCACGCCTTCACTTCGAAACACACAATTGAAGTATCACTTTGAAAAAATCCCTATCGCTTGCCAAGTACCGATATTTGCGATTGCCTGGCGTAGTTGGACATGTTTCCGTGTTTCCATTCCCGATCAGCTAAGAAAATGTAACAACGATACTTAGTACAGACAAAAGAGAAAATATATGGTGAAATACTATTGCAAACAACTTTAAAAAATATGCGAAACCAGACGAATTGAATTTGGTTTATGTGAGTGATATTGCCGATTCAGATAATTCTGACCTTTGAAGATCCATTCCCCGAGCACCAAATCCTGTAGAGATTCAATCGCAAGTGCAGTGAATAATCTAACCGCAATCCAAAAAGACAGCCAATGCGTCACAGAAGTTTGGATTTCCTACTTGAATTCTTCATTTCCCCAGTATACTTTGAATGTTCGGAATTCACCACAGTCTAGAACATGCCACGGTATTCAGATAAACACCGGCCCTTGAGTTTCTGTTCGTAAGCACGACGACGGTGTTATCCCATCCTCCTAGCACTATCTCTATGGTTCTCTGTCTGAAGAGCGCAAAGCCACGTGAGTCGTCATTGCAGGCACGAACCTTGAGAGTGATGATTCTGTTGGTGGATGGTATATACCAGATTGATTGAAGAGAAACGATACTCGTATTGATCTGGTGTAGAAATCTGCGTGTTGTATAAACATAAGACCTAGAAAAAAATCAAGAAATAATGAATCCATGCACCGAAAAAGTCTACGTTCAATATAAAATATTAATTCGAACAATATAAGCTAACTGACTATATAGTCATCAAAGAAAGATCCTTAGTCTGCCCTATCAAATGGCGGGGATACATACATGACCCAATCAATGGCAAAATGTCTACACATATTCAAACACAAGTAAACAAACGAAAGGTAACAAGTGTTTATTTCCTAATTTCCTGAAAAGAATTATCCGACAGTTAGCTGAACTTGGAACTAGTTAAAAAATATTGTAATTTATTAATTTGTGGATATATCTTTCCAAACAGAATACCGATTCTAAAAGAAAAATCTAAGTCAATTTACTTGAAATTCTGTGTAAAACTTCAATATTTTGGCCAATAATATAAAAAAATTATTCATCACAACACTTTTTTATAATTCCATTTTAATTTTAAAACAAAACGAAAATTTACTTAAAATCTTAAAAATTGACATTGGCATTAGTCCAATAGATTGTATTTTTAAACCTTGAATTTGATATCATGCGTTTTTCCATACATCACTTAGTACAAAATGTATTCATTTAATTAACTTTATTTCATAAATATCTTGTAAGGAGACATGACTATGTACCTATTCTGTGTATTAAATGATTAAATTATGGCTTCTTTTAGTTGGGCGTTAAACAGAACACACAAAAGATAAAATACTATGAGCTGATATTTGTAAGTGCAAAAAGGTCATGTTTAAAACACTAGCCCAATAAAAAGCATGACAACCTCCATTTTTTATGAGGTCAGCCAAACATTTTCCAGAAACCAAAATCATATACCGGTGTATTTACGTGAGAAGAATCCTTTCTATTATACTTCCTTTGACTTTCATATCATCATACAATGAATACACGCAATCTGGATATTTAGCACCGCCTGTATGCGTAATCATGACCAAATATCAAAAAGTCAAAGATCTCATTGCTTTTTTCCTTCATCAATTGATATTGGTCATTGTATGTGTGTTAAAAAATGATACAATTTCTCCCGCATATTGAACTTTTGTACACCTGTATAGTGTGTATTCATAGAAGAAATGAAGAAGTTAAGTAGTTAGCAATTACAAACAACATTGTTAGGTGTACAAGCAATAGTGGTCACGTATGGTTTGTTATTGTCACTCAAGGACATTTCTCTACCTGACAAAGTATAGAATAAATCACCTGATACACACAGTACAGCAAACACAGTGAAGACATCGGTGTTTAGAAAATCCTCCATTCCTCTACAGTGACGTTATATTACACACACCATATAGTTGTTTTCTAAATTCATGCCCGGAAAATGATTTTTAAATGCATTCCATCACAGAAGCGTAACTTTCAATACACGAACCGCCTGGGCTTGTCTATGATATATATATTTTTTTCTGAATGAGGTCAGAGATAGGAATAAATAGGCAAGTGCTGGCATTGTTTCGTATTATGTATATGATCCAACGAACGAATAAGTTTTGGGCCACGTCACTCAGGATGTGTGTTAAGCCCTTTTAACACGATATGATGTGCAAGATGTGATTTCACATCCGACTTCATAGTTCCATTTACACTGTATGATTTGTCTGTACTTCATTAATATTTCCTTCAAACTTTTTCCTTTGTTTAAAATTGAACATTACGGAGGACAACAGTTATTTTCCGTCCCTAATTGTTAGCAGTTACAATCCGTACAAGACATCTAGGTTTTTCTTCTTTTTTTTTCCTTCCCTGCCATCTTGAGCTCAAGCATGAATCAAAATACCTCGCCAATATATTCCCGACATCTAATACCCATAATGTAAAGGCACAATAACGAACAGTCATCAATCTCGTAAGTCCCAAATAGAATACAAAAACAAGAGTTGGGCAAACACGAATATATCAAATTGAACCCTGTATTTATTTAAAATTACTTTGAAGCAAATTCGGGAAAAATCCACGTGTTATTTGTGCTGTGTTTATATTTACCCTATGACCTGGCTTTTAATTGGTTAAACCATCTGACTGGACACGTCTCTATTCGATCTGACTACATGTACATCTGACTTCACATCTGTTTTTATGTTAAAATGTGGCGAATCAGATCTGATAATCTGAAAACTGTGACTATGATTACGTTTGAGACTTTGTTACTTCGTCCATGTTTATATCTGACAAATCATATCGTGTAAATAGGGCCCTACTCTCTACATTACACCACTGTCGGATGTCAAGTAGACCTACTTATTTGACAATGTTTCTGAATAGTGCACGCGAGACATTTATTGCTTATATTTATATTTTGATGTATTTTATACCCCCGCAAACTCACTTAAAATAAAATTAAATGATTAAAGGATTAATTTCTAGCGGATGATTACCACCCACCGATATAATGACATGTAACAGTATGACATTTAACTTCGGACATGACAAAGTCCAGACTTTTTTATGCTACCCTTTAATCAAAGATACAGAAAACAAATTCAGTGTATTCTTTTAGTAGGATTTTTTTTGCAAGTATCTTCCTAGTTCAAAGCTAAAGTTACTACGACTTGTACATTAAGAGATATAACCCTTAAAGATAAATTTAGTATTTAAATGTCCCAGATAAATATAGCCTCACGAATAACAAAAACTGATTGGATTTAATATTCCTATGTTGTGTACTAAAAATGTGATAAGTATTCCATTGGATTTTTATTTTGAGATATTTAATTCTTTTTCTGTAGGATTAATTATCCTACCGAAATCATGGGATTTTTTCCAATAGGATTTTTTCTCCCATAGGATAATGATTAGGATTTTGATAGGATAAAAAATCCCCCCATTCTCCTACAGGATATTTTTTTTAGGGGCTTATGTCCGAAGTTAAATGTCGTACTGTTACTGTCAATCAAAGTCAACCAATTGAGAAAACAGATTGATGAAAATTGAATCCAATTAATATATTTCGTTTATTAAAAAGTGACCACCCGTGGGGATCTAGGTTAGAATAAGTCCTCAGCATTCCCTTGCGTGTCGTACGAGGGGACTGAATGGGGCGGTTATTCGGATTAGACCAGAGAAAACCGTGTCACAGCAGGTGTGGCACGATAAAGATCCCTCCCTGCTCAAAGGCCCCGAGTGTCGAGTATAGGCCTAAATTTTGTAGCCCTTCGCCGACAATGGGGCGTCTTCATATCAGTGAAATATTCTCGAGTGGGACGTAACACAATAATCAATCAATCAATCTGACAGCAGATTATTGTACATGATTGGCTCTGAATATGCAAATTGTGAAGCATCATGCCTTACCAATCAATCAAAAGGTGCATGACCCATTCCAGCGGAACGTATACATGTACATGTACATACATGTACCAAGATATACATTTTAGCTATACACCCCTCCCCCGAAGATGGAGGGGGCACACAGCCACGAAGTGCCAGCAATCGCGCAGTTTTCAGATTTTGTATAATTCTACAACAAACAAAAACTACTATGCACGTACTATAGAAAAAGAAATAATATACTCTTATTACAGGTACGCCACGGCCGTGAAATTAAGAAAATGAGTAATGTATAGAACGGCCCCTCCTTTAAATTCTGCAATCAAATAGAACTAAACAGGTCAAATTCACTGAAACTTTATTTTCCGTTTGTATACTGACTGAGCATTGAAATGTAGGTATTACTCTTATCTTGTAGTTACTTAAATCAATCATTTTTCTTTTCTACATCAACTATATCTATATCATAATTCATTTATGAGTTTAATGGTCAATACGAAGTATGCAACAGAAACCGATATAAGTTTACTGTACTGTAAGGAATATCCAAGAAATAAATGCGTGGCCTGACTCGATTTGAACATTTATAATATCAGAGTATGCTCTTGATTTTGGAATCCCTATAGACATTAGAAGCTGAGGTCATCCCAATTGTAACAAAGCCAAGTTATTAGAAGTTTGCCACCAACACTTATATGTGGCGGTTTTTATATTCTAGTTCACTGGAATATATCGAATTGAACCCTCAATGAAAGATGACATTGTAGTAGATGTCATCTATTTATCTCCATCATGAATCAAAAGCCGATATATCTGCAATATTGAATTGAAGGCCAATACATTATTAAATATCTAAATGCCAAGTCGAAGGCCGTTATATATCTAAACGTCGAGTTAAGGGCTGGTACATCTAACTGTTGAGTTGAAGACTGGTTCATCTATATGTCGAGTTAAGGGTTAATCTAACTAACTATTGAGTTGAAGACTGTATGTCGATTTCAAAACCACAGCAAGACAGTCATGTGCACATCAGTTTCATGCTTTACGAAAATAAATGCCAAAAGATAAATTATGTGAAGGTAAAAAAAAACACAGCACGATGACCTTTATCATCCATAACATTCGAATCACTATAAAGAAATGACTTCAAGTACTACTCTAGAGATGTTAATTTTTGATGTATCTCTAATTTACGCCGTTTGTGGGTTGTCTGCACGGCGTTGTATCGTCCGGAAGTCAGAGTTTCTAGAGCGGTGGTGACTCTCATCTTCTTCTTTTTTTATCCGGGGCCTGTATTAAAGAAGTATATTATTGTTTTAACTCCAGCATTGATCCTGATCAAATACAACAGAATGCAATACAAAAGGCCTTTTCGATATTTACCCATAAAATCACTTTACCAAATTGATACTGATATCAAACTTTCATATTTGAAAATGGAAGATTTGGCGCAATTATTGTGTTGTAGTCTTAAGATTTCTTCAAGTATACAATTACACTGACCTGCCAAACTTTACACCATCCTCTTTACAGTTTCGGGCGAAGTTTCTTATCCAATGTCTCCGGTAATATTAGACAAAAGCAGTGCCCGCAAGTCACTGACCGTTGCCCAAAAATAACCACATGGTAAAGTTTGGCCAATTTACCGCCAACCAATCACCCTAAAAATAAATCATCTTATTCTTTTATATTCATATAATTGTTGTTCTGAAACGGTCATTATTTTGATTTATGGCAAACCAAAAAACTTAAACTTGGTTTGATTATATCTATTATAACGTCTACTATATATTTTCATGGTCACAACATTGACAGGTGCTTATCTGCTTCGACTCTCGGATTTGACACGTTGGCCCATGTTTGCCAAGTGACGAAGTTTTTGAGGGAATCTCGTTAAGTAATGTTAACGAATTTCTACATGCATGTAGTCATACTATGACATCGATCAAATAGAAGTCATTGTATACTATCAAACAGGGGTCCGATGTTTCCCAACTCTTGTTTATGTATTATATTTAGGACTTACGAGATTGATCACTGTTCGTTATCTTTGCCTTTTAATCTAAGTGAATGCGGTCAGTATTACTTGATTTGCACCGGTTTTAGCCACAGCATGAGAACATTTTTTGAACATAATGTTACTGTTATAGATTTATAAACCTGGATGATTTGAATAATAAAGCTAGCAATGTTGATGCCAATGTGCATAGTCTGATCAAGTCAGAAAACAGATTAATTACTGAAATGACACAATTGGAATGACGTAAAACTTCCAGCTTCGTTTTTTGTCATAGAGACACATTTGCACCAATGACACTGTAATATATGATAGATGTTTTTCCTTACCGATGACGCCACATAAGGCGCCACATACCGCCGGACTCTGGCAATACAGGAAACAGGCTCCATACCGCGTTAGGACAAAGTAGGACGAAGCCTCCGCAGAAAATTACATACACCACACAAACGCCACCGGCGGATCCAATCTCCCGAGGATGGCAAAGTGCGAGAAGTAAGAGGTTGTAAGACTACAAACAAAAATAACATTTAACAAATTAACACACGTTTAAAAGCTCAAAACCCCAAACGTATGTGGCACGAACAAATTTCAATTCAGTAAAGATATCCACATGTTTTGCATTTTTAAGAAGAAAAAACCAAATAAAGATTAAATATACATCCAATGGCAATCATAGTATGCTTTAATAAAAAAAAAAATAGTGCCGAAAATTTTATTTGTTTATTTCTTCATCATATACAGTTATCATATCCATCAATCTAGATATCGTTATTTGGCCGTCACGTATGCGCAAACCTGTAATAAAACCTATCTATTAATCAATGCACACAGTCTTACTAAAAAAAGGAAGCTCAGAGGAGCCGTATCTCCTCTTTTATCGGAAGTTCGCAAATTCCTATAGCAATAAACGAACCAAATGTCCTACATCCTCTGCTCCACAAATAAGGAACCCCGGACAAAAATATGGTGGATATCCGCGCACAAGACGAGACCCCCTCACGCACATGAAGGAACAACAAGTAGACACAGCTTCTCTCCTCTGACCTCCATATAACTACTGATACCAGGAACAGGATGATAGCAGAGCGCGTAAGGCGTGAGGAAAATTCCCACCACCCAATCAAGCGAGAGGTTAGGTAGATAACACCCCACTCCAATTACTCCCCAGCATGAGCCATATAGATCACGCACACTAAGAGCACTCAAATCGAACCAAATGGACCACATTTAAAATAAATAGCACCAAGAAACTAAACGTGGAAAAAAAACCATACCAACCCCAAAAATACTTAGCTCGTAATATAGTTCGAAATTGCTACAATGTTGCTCTGAATCCCACAAAAGAATACTGAATCATCCACATCAGCAAAAGTCATTCACCAAAGCACACATGCGGTAGAGCACCACAATTGCGTACGAATAACTTTTTTTCAATTTCAAACAGATTACAAAGATAAACACAAGAAGGTCCATATGAGAGCCACATCGCTCAACCCACACAACCTGAACAACAATGAACCATATAACTATAAAAAGAACCCAACCAGCAGTAGTAGCGCACTTCCTCAATCACAGATACATCTCAGCGCCACACAACCACAACCCATCAGCAAGAGGGGCCATGACGCCACCCACCCCTCGGACCACAGGCCAGGGGGGAGGAAAAACGGAGACCAACGAATCATCTAAAACAAAACTATAAAGCCTACTACCCATAATACAGAGAGCTTATCAGAGTAATACTCACTCAGTGACCATCGTCACACTAGCAGAACACGCACTCTCTCTTAAAAAAGAATGTCCCTACAATAAATAGTTGCAACGTAGAATATTAATCCGTGAATTAATTGAGGCACCACACATAAACACACATGTTTATCTCCAGCTATATATGCTGCTTTCTAGGAACCCAAAAAGGAAAAGTATCCGAGAAGAAGATGTTTAACAGAAGATGTCCCTACCTAAACTAATACAATAATGTAAACAATATTCCTGATCCACCTTATTGGGGCCCCATTGCGCCCGCACTCCAGAAGGACAGCGTACCTCCAAGATCCATTGAAAAACAGCCACCAAACCCATTTCACAACCCCATCTAACTACACCGTTATATCAGGAAGCTTTCATTTAAATTCAAAGCTATTCTGAGACCCAGACTCGATATCATTGAGAAGAGAACCAATCTCTTTTAAAGATTTCCCTACAAATAATCAATATGTAAAAACTTATTGATCCCCATATTAGGCGTGACAGACCTCCATCTACGTTACCACCCCGAGGGTCATGATATATAGAAACAAAAAGTGAAAAATTCTCACTCAAGATAATCTAAACGAGAAACGCTCCAATCCATCATACACAATCTCTCACTTATTCTGGAAAATCAAAACCAGCTCCAGGTATGCTATGAGAAGAAAAAGTTTTAAAGCACATAATCATACACAAACTATTAATCACATGTAAAATTAAATACTTGTGATCCCCCTCAATATGACCAGCCCACATGAACAATACCCACCAAGCTCGGAACAACACGTACACGTATGACTCCTTGCCACCCACAAAGCACTTAGAAAGTCTCTCATATTAGGGAAGCTTCATATAAAGATTTCAGCTTTTCTGCCAGTGGTATTTAGAATCGCAAACCAAATTTTAAAAGAATAACATTACTCCCACAAATAAATAAATACAATATTGTAAAAAGTAGTTACTCCAATACGCCAACAATTTGGGACCCCACTAACGTACCCCAGCAAAGGGTCCAAATCCCCGCATAGGGCATAATATTCTGGCACCACAGAAGCCACATTACAATTCTCCACGACGATCACCTAATACAGAGACACGACAAAGCTCTTCACCCATAAAAAAAAACCACCCAAAATCTCTCCAAACCACACAACTTGCTCTAAGTGCCCAAGTGGTTCTTTAGCACGCGCCAAGAAGATTTACAAGAATGGTATAACCACTCATAAAATTAACTCCTCACTAGAAAACAAAAACATTTTGACGCCCATATGGACAGGCAAGGCCCATCGTACCCCGATGGGTATGATTGTAGCAATATCCAACCCTATATCCAAAAGAACTATAATCATATAAATTTCAGAACTTTGCCTGCGCCCAAGTGGTTCTTTGAGAAGAAGATATTTTAAATGACACCACCCTATTTTTGCATTTTCGTGATTTATCTCCCCTTTGATGGGGGCCTGGTCTTTCATTTGAACAAACTTGATCCCCTTCACCCAAGGAATGATTTGTACCAAGTTTTTGGTGAATTTTCGTTCAGTAGTTCTGGAGAAGAAGTTCGAAAATGTGAAAAGTTTACGAACAGACTTGACAGCCGGACAGACAGACAGGACAGACAGACGGGACAACAGACGCGGACAACAGTGATCAGATAGCTCACTTTGAACCTTCGGTTCAGGTGAGCTAATAAGTAATGAAACTTGCCTAAAACTCAGGCGATGAGGAAATGGATCGCAAAAAAATTAAATGGCATTCAATTAACATCTTTCTCTTACCAATTAAAAAATAATACTAGTGTTCGAATCAACATGACTCTGTGAGTAAACAAATGCCATATCCGCCCATCCTTCGCGTCATTGTCTTCATTGCTGAACTTTAAAAGTTTGGTGTCGATTTTGACTTTATTGACTTTAGCAGCCTTTTGTATGATCTCCTCAGCTTCTGTCTGTCTGCCTTGACTGATTAGCCAACGAGGGGATTCTGGGACAAACCTGAAAATATCGGGGAAATGATTAAAACCATTAGATGAAGTCTATGTATTTATAAACGCTCTATTCATAAGACTACTCAACTTATTTGATACCGATTTAATCAATTCTATATTTTAGTCTCACATAGCGTACCTTTAGTAAAAATATTGACTTGTATTTCATACAACGCTTAAGGAATTTCGACCCGCTGATAAGCGAGATAACTCCTAAA